>AWUE01012243.1:0-13867 GCA_001974825.2 Corchorus olitorius
CGATTCCAAAATTCTGCAAAACAAACTTCAATTCACAGCAAAAGCAACCCAAGAAACTCAAACAAACAATCAATTAGAGTTAGATGCAATCAATTGATCCAATTGCAAGTAGGAAACCCTAATCCCCAAATTCCCAAATCAAAAACCCTAGTTTCTGAAAAATTGCGATGTTGGTACAGATTTTTTTGATTTTTTTCAGTATTTTTCCCAGAAAGATCACACTAAAAGAAGTCTAGATCTCAAATTTCAAAACTTTCCGAGCTCAAACGAAAATTTTTGAAATTTCGGAATTTTTGAAATTTCGGAATTTTTAGATCTAGAAAATTTTTTGAGATTTGCGATAAGAACTTTTGAATGAGATGGATGAAAAACTTGATGATAGATGAATAGAAGGATAGATTTACCGATTGAAGATGACAACCTATGCTCTGATTACCAATTGATACGAATCTAGTTGCATTAGATTCAAATCTAGCCTTGAATATCTATCAAAGTCGACTTGAACTTCCTCAACTTCTAGATGTGTATGTCGATGACCTTCACAAGGTGAATCCTCTTCTTTCGTCGGCCCAAAGTCTCCAATTAGACCTGCAATTGTTAACTCTAGAACACAAGATTCACAAACAATCAAGCAACACAACTTAATTGTTTGCTAGGACTCTACAAGATTGAAGAACCCTAAGTTTTGCTCAAACTAGATAAAAGAAGCTAAGATAATCAATTTGGGTAAAAACCTCAATTTTATTAATCAACTCAACTTATCTTTACAAGAGGGGGGTTGGTGCCTTTATATAGGCAAGAAGGGGGGGGCGGCTCTGATATAAATTCCTATGCCCTAACGGTAAAGGAAAAAGCTAGGAAGGATCCTACTCCTTATTCTACTAGGAAAAGGAAAATAACAAACAAGGATTGGACTTAGTCAAACAAGGCCCAACCCAATGTTATCTAAACTAAATAAATAGCTAATTAAAATAGAATGAAGCCCACAATGGCCAAATTAAAACTCTAATGACCTAATGCTCATCGATTTCAAGAAGAGTGCAAACTTGGAATCGATGGGAATATTCCTTTGATGATGGTCTCCAATGGGCTTCAAATGATCTCCGATGGCCTTTAAGTCTTCAAGATGAACTCTAATGAGGCCAAACAAAGCTTCCTTGAATCTTTTAGCTCTTGCCCTTGTCATTGGGCCTAATGACATCTTCAATGGATCAAATGGCATCTTAGGCAACTCGGATGAGCTTGAAACTTCTTCCTTAGCATCTTTAAGCTTCTCCAAGCCTTCTTGCCGCATATGCACATCCTCTCCATGATCTCCATTGTGCTCTTCAAGACCATGATGAGTCCTTGGCGCATCATAAGTTGAAAAAACCAGTTTATCTTTCAACTTAGAAAAAGTTGAAGAAAAGAGGAAGTCAAGCTAAAGACTTTAAACAAGCGCTTGTTGGGAGGCAACCCAATAATTTTAACTTTTAACTTAATTTTATTTTTCAGGTTTTATGGATTTTTCTCCATTTATTTGTAAAAAAAAAGAGAGAGAGAGAGAGAGCACCGAACCATATGGCTCGGTGACACAAGGTCACAGCCGGCCATGGCCTAGCCATACCATGCACCAAGCCCAGACATGGCCAGGCCATGACCCGGCCATACCTCGTGCCATGCCGCGCCAACCAAGGCACCGCTCGGACAGCACCGAGCCATGCCGAGACAACCAACCAGCAGCACCAGGCCGTGGCTCGGCCATCACCGAACCATGCGGAGACCCAGCACCAGACAGCGCCAGGCCAGCCCGTGCGCCAGCAAGGAGGCACCGCTAGGCCAGCCCGAGTGTCGTGCACGGGGCTGCTTCCTGCTCAGCCCGCGCACAAGGCAGCGCCGCTTCCTTGATGTCGCGGCTCCTTTCCTCTCCTCTTTAGCATTCCTTTTGCTGTTAGGATTATGAATCCTAATTGAATTGGAAGATGACATACCTTTTCCTAAAAGGTAATGGACTCCTAATCAAGGTATGTTTCTTACTTTTTACTCTAATTAAAACCTCTTAGGAATAGGATTTGATCACTATAAAAAGTCACCTCTACCTCCTCTTTTATTCATCAAATCACAAGAGCAATAATTGGAAGAAATTTTTTCGGTCAAGAGCAAGAGAAGCAAATCGATAAGGCCTTGTTTAAGAGAAGAAGTCGACTTGATCAAGGGAGGAGTCGACTAAATTTTGGAAAAAGAATTTGAAGAAATTTTCGACAAGAAGCTAGCAAAAGTCGATACCTCCTTAAAAGTACAAGAAGATTTCGATACCTCCTAGTTTCTTTTGAAGATGTCGATGGTGCTCACCACCATGGATTTTGAAGTTCAATTCAAGAATTTTCGAAGCCAATTTTATCAAATTGGAGCTGCTCAATTTGGTGAGACATTTCAAGGAAGCTTTATTCGTCAAGATTGTCATGATCTCTTAAGCATGACTACTTCCCTACCCAAAGAAGAAATTGCTACTAAGCCAGGATTCAAAGTTAGGAAGATTTACCAATTTCTTTGGGACAAAGCTAACAAGTCTCAAGAAGCTGTTATGAGATCAAAGGCTAGAGCTGAGCATGAGTTCAGAAATCGGTTTCATCCCTATGAGAATCGATTTCATCATTCCCGAGGACCAAGAAATTTCAATAGAAGGATAAGACCTCAAGTTGCACCTTGGAATAGGCCTTTTTCCATGCCAAGGATTGATGGGTATCGCACCAAGCCCTATAGGCCGCCATATAGACCTCCCATGCGATGTGTTCCCATCCCTCAAAGAACTCATGATCCAAATTATGCATCTTCATCAAATAGGCCAATAGCTACTGTTTTTACCTTGGAAGAATTGAAAGCTCCATCACCAATGATTGGACATAAGGATCCGTTGGAAGGTGATCAAGATGAAGACAATATTGTGATTATTGCTTCTGATTCTGAATCAAGTAATGCTTCTTGTGATAAGAAAGAGGAACAAGAGGTTAACCAAGAAAAAGAGAATGAGGAAGAGCTTCATCCTTTCCTTGTTCGATGCAAAGAGATTAGTGATCAAATTACTAACTTAAGAGAGGATTTTAATAATATAATTGGGAATTTGGATGACCTCTTCAATTTATTGGAGAAGGCTATTCATAAACCAATTTAGGTTTAGTTTTAGGGTTTTTCGATTTCAATTTCTTGTTTTTAGATTTAAGATTTATTTTTATGCATCTTAGGATTAGTTATCTAGTTTATGATTTAATTTTCCTTTATTTTATGTCTTTGTTTTTCAAGTTTCATTAATAAACTATCTGTCCAGTTTTATTTTTCTATCACCTTAATTTTCTATTGTCTTTAATTGAGTAATTATCTTCATCAAAGCCGCCAGGTATGTTTTCATGAACCTTAACTTTTTATTTTTGGTAAGCTAATATTGCATGAATTGTTTTCTTGACTACTTTTACATTAAGGACAATGTGAATTTTAAGTGTGGGGGGAGTGAATACTTGATAGGTTTATTGTTTGATAATTGAGTCATATGCTAGTTATTGATTGCATGAGAACCTAGCTTAGAATTTGATATTGATTGCATGAGAACCTAGGTTAGAATTCGATTGTTTTTGACTTGATATTATTTTCCCAATTTTTGACAAATATTGTTTGATAATTGAGTCATATGCTAGTTATTGATTGCATGAGAACCTATGTTAGAATTTGATATTGATTGCATGAGAACCTAGGTTAGAATTCGATTGTTTTTTACTTGATATTATTTTCCCAATTTTTGACAAATTTTTCGAAAAAATTGATTTTTGATTATAAAATTTCGAATTTTTCAAACTATTTGAATTTTTCATTGATTTAATTATGATTGATGAATGCTTAGAATTTTAAGAATGCTTTATTCATTGATAGAGTTATAGCATTTTTTTTATTTCTTAGAATTAGATATAATTGAAGTTTGTGATATGATCTTATTTATTCATTGCTTCTATGATTATCTATTTCTAGAACTTGTGTTGAATCTTGATTGAAATTATGATTAAGAAAGTATGTTATGGATATATGTCAAGAATAAGTGTGGGGGACTACTTATAAAAAGGGTAATTAACAATTTTTGTTTTCATAAAAAGAAGTGCTTTCATGACAAGAGGAGAAGAGGTATTTCTGTGTTTAAAAAAAAATCCATTGTTGTCACTCTTTTCTTAAACAAAAGGAGTTAGTAACCCTTGAAAAGAGGATAAGAGGCATGGAATTACAGAAATATTGTCCCTCTGAAAAAAAAAATAAAAGGAGTCCTTCTAGAGTGCTAGTAGCCTAAAAAATGGGAGTTAATAACCCCAAATCATGAACACTTCGAGATTAGTAACCTCAATTTTCTAAAAAAAAAAACAATTACCCTTGAAAATCTATTATAACCCACAATGACCCTTGATTTATATTTATGACATTGCAATCTTTTGAGTAATGAAGAAAGAGAGAAAAATATGAGCTTATAGGAAGAAGTAGTTATAGAAAGTGAAGAATGATAAGTGAATAAAGCTACTTTGATTATGGCTACTTAAGAATGATGATAATTGTTATTTCTTGATTTTTGAATCGAGTATTGTTATTATTCTTTGTTATTCTGATTTCATGATTTATCGGTCGTCAACAATCATAAAAATAAAATCCCGACAAACTCCTAACTAAGTAGATAGGGCAAGTAGGGGTCGATCCCACAGAGAAGGGTGATAGATTTTATCCGAAAATTTAGTCCTTAAAATCTCTCAAAACAACACAGAAAACAGAGATTGACAGAAAGCAATTAAACAGAAAACAATTAAACTAGAAAACAAAGCAGAGTAAATTAAATCTAAGTCTATAGCAGATAAGAAAGAAAACAATAATTAAGGATATACTTCTTCACCAATGGTAGAAAACAATCAAATTAATTATGGGTCCTTGATTTAAAAGATAAATTCAATATTAGATTCAAGATGATAACTGGTCTAGGGAAAACCCTAACATGCTATTTAGATAAGATTAGCCGTCAAGCCTTAAATTACCCCTTTTTCCTCCTAACTAATCAATTAGCCGTCAAGCCTTAAAGATTTGCTAGGATTCAAAGCATTAAGATCAATTTTTATTAGTTCTTTCACACATGCTTAATAAATAAAACCATACAACAACCAGATAAATCTGATCACTGGCATGCAAACCCAATTAACCCGCCGTCAAGCGCGGCTAACTTGCTATACACAATCAAACTCATGCGTCAACCTTGTTGTTTGATCTAGCCAACAATCTCTCAAATTACCTCTTTAGTGGCCACATAAATCAATAAAGATCAAGATTGTAGAATTAAAACAGAGTTTAACATGCTATCTATCAAGAATAAAATACCAAATTATAAGAACAGAAATCTCACCATATTTAATTGATTGAATTCACCAAAGGATCAGAAGTATTAAGAATTTAGCTACTCATGGGATTTAGGAAAATCCATGAGAGGCATAAGAGTACTTACAGGACCTTGGAGGGGCGAAATCTCCTTGCAAAATACCTAGGTATGCCGCAACTCCCTATGGCTATAGGGGGTGGCGCACCCTTTGCCTAAAAACTAGAAGAAAAGAAATTATCTATGTGTGTGGTATGTAGGTGTGTGATTTGTGATACAGGAGGTGGCTATTTATAGTGGAACTAACCCTAAGAATTCCAATCCTAACTCGGAAAGGAGTCTAGGCCGGTTTTAGGGTCTAACTTGGACTCCAAGTTGGATTAAAAGTCTTCCTAGAGTAGAATCCAAGTCAAAATAGGATCCTGAATTTTTGCTGAATTCGTGCAGAAAACGGCATTTTCGGGCTTGAAAACGGCAGAACTGGGTCTTGGACTTCAAAGGAACGTTGTAGATCTCAGAGTTAGCTTTCCAACGAGTACTCATGGGCTTCAATCAGAGGTCTGAGCAGAAAGTTATGAATTTTCTACCAAAACTGCTCATGAATCCTAATCCTGTTAGGACTAGAATCGGGAATCTACGGGATTTTGATATTTCCTTGTATTTAGGAGTCATTAATTGGGATTTTAATTCCAATTAATATCTTATATGGGCTGAGTATTTTTCCATATAAATTATCCATAAATACCAAAGCTTAAGGGCTTATCCATGGCTTGTCTTCAATTAAAGCTCCAATTCTTCAATTCTTCCTCTTGAAATAAATCTTCAATGGTCTTGAAGTCTCCAATTTATCTTCAAATGGTCTTCAAACACGAACTTCGAATCTCCAAATCTATGCTCAAAATTGCTTTGCTCAAATCTGTGTAAAAAGTCATCAAAATAGCTACAAAAATAGTGAAAAATAACAATTTCTCATTTTCACATCACTTAAAGACTAAAAACACAAATATTCATAAAATAGCATATAATTAAGCATAAATGGGTCTAAAAACATAGTAAAATAGGCATAAAAATAGGGTCTTTTTTAGTTCAATCAGGGTGTCCCACTCCTGCCTTCACAAGACATGGACACTCAATAGGTCTATCTGCCTTGACCTCAGCTATTCCAAGTTCAAAGTTTGGCTCTTGATAGTAAGTGCCATAAGATGAACTTCTTCTTTCATTCTCTTCCCTTAGAAGAGTCTCATACCTTGTCACCTTAGTTGACATCTCGAAGAAGTCTCTGAAATCAACTCCTTCAAACTTCTTTCGAAGCTCTATGTCAAGTCCATTCTGAGCTAGGCGCACAAACTCTATCTCATGGAGAGGTGTGCGACACCTATTCCTTAGCTTCTTGAAACGAGATAAGTACTCCTCAGCTAACTCCCCTTTCTTCTGGTAAAGGCATGATAAGTCTACCATGGAGACCTCAGGTTCAGTTCTATAGAACTGTGTGTGGAACAACCTTTCCATCTCCTCCCAGGTTCTCACTGAGTTGGGTGGTAGGTTGATGTACCAATTAAAAGCTGCCCTTGTGACAGAGTTAGGAAACAGGCGAAGCTTATGGTAGCCAGAGTTGGCTTCTCCACACTGTACAATGAAGCGAGCAATGTGCTCCAGAGTTGTTTGCTCACTAGAGGTACCAGAGAAGCTAGTGAAGTCAGGAACCTTATGCCCACGAGGTAGAGGATAGATCCTATCATACTCCTCAGGGTAAG
This sequence comes from Corchorus olitorius, assembly GCA_001974825.2. Lineage (NCBI taxonomy): Eukaryota > Viridiplantae > Streptophyta > Magnoliopsida > Malvales > Malvaceae > Corchorus > Corchorus olitorius. The sequence continues at coordinate 7,120 of AWUE01012243.1, forward strand.
GTTTTTGGAAAGATGGCCTGCCTACTCTCCTGTAAGCTGGGCCAATCATGTCTTCAATCATCTCCCTGATGTGGTTTTGATTGACTGGGCCTTGTGCATCAACACCTTGAGGTGGATGGCGTGGAACAGGATGGCGTTGATGACCATTCCTTGCACCATTGCCATTACCATTCCTCACATGAGGTGGTACATAGGCTGTAGCTCGAGGACCAACTGGGTTGACTTCCTCTTCCACGTTGTCAGGTGCGTGATCTACTGCCTCCTGGTATTCTGGGTTGAGATCAACTTCATTCTCACCCCTTGTTGCTCCCTCCCTAGGAGGTGGTAAGTTGTTGTTACCAACTATCTCCACTTGAGGTGGAAATCTCGCCCTGGTTGGCACCATTATTAGCATGTGGCGCCACAGGTGGAGGGAGAAGTGCGGGCAGTTTAACTTGTCTCGGATCTTGGGCTAATTATTGGATCTGCCCCCCGAGTCTATCTTCTACTTGACCAATCTAAGTTAGGATGTTCTCACGGACTTGAACCATCTGCTCCTTAAGTGAGTCATTACCCTCCTTAAGTTGGTCATAAGATCTGTTCATCTGATCTATAGATCTCATAAGTTGCTGCATCCTCTGTTCCTGTGCCAAAGAAATTTCATTCATGGCTTCAGTAAGGTATTGCAACAAGATCTTTGAATCAGACTCCAAAGGTAATTGTGAAGGATCAGCCATGTTTTTGCTCCTGGTTTGCATACCATGGCTAGATCTACCTTCATCAACCTTAGGTGGTATATTTGCCACTTGGTAGGACTTAGAAAGAAGAGGGGGAAAAGAAAAGGTAAAGAAAATTATACCTTGAGGCGTTGAAAGGAGGAGAGATCAGCTGCCTTGTCCTGGTTCAAACGTCAAGGGAAGTGATTTGGTGTGGACCTTTAAGTGAGGCGGACACCTTGCTGAGAGACTAGGAGAATTGAAGTCGGGGATCGCCGACTAAGTAGAAAGATGAGAGAGAGAGGGCGCCAGAGAGGGAGAGCAGATGTGCTTGTCCCACTGGGCGTGTCAAAAAGAGATGTTGCGCCAAAACTCTCTTGCTAGAGTTTTCGCGGAGAATTCTTTATGACAGCATAAGGGCATGCTAGTCAATTTGCTGAAATTGACAAAGAGGTTGTAAAAACTAGATCTGGAGCGCGAAGCAATAGATTAAAAGATCAGAGCGACTTGTGGGGACTGGATCAAAGTCACACCGGAGCATTTAAATCATTGGATCCGTAGCAAACTACTTTCCATCTATGGGCCTTCCTCTAACTGGATCAGATCTAGGAGATCTGCTTTGATTGCAATTGAAATTGAAAAGAAAATAACAATTTGATTTGTTATTTCTGAGAGAGAAACACGTGTACAGTGTTTTTATGTCCGGAAACGAGATTGAAACAAGAGAAAAACACTAAAAGAGTGTTTGATTGTCCTGAGACAAGATCTAAACAAGGAAAAACTGAAGAACGAGTAAAAACTTGTGATGAACAGGGTGAAAATGGCTCAGAGCTAGAGAGAAAATAAGCACGGAGCTTGGTTTTTTGCGCGGAGCAAGTTTGTAGCTTCAGGAGCTGGTTTGTGATTTCTCAGAAGAAATTTTGAGATGTGGAATCTGCCTACCCTTTATATAGGGGGTGGCATGGGCTTTGGCATTAATGGGCTTGCCTTGCTGAGAAAGGCAAATTCCTCCTCCCAGGTAGATGACAACATCTAGGAAGGTGCAGTGAAGCTTCTTTCTCCTTCTGATTGCTTCCAACTACTGGGGAGAGGGGAAAATAGATGTCAGGGCGCCACTCTGCTTGGATGGGAGATGGAAATCTTCCTCATGGGTGGTTGACGAATAATTCTTCCTTCTTCCTATCACACTGCAGCAGTCTTCGTTGCTTCTTTTGTGCTGAATTTAGCTAATTTGACTAAATAGTGGCCAATTGATCAGACCAAAATTATGCATCTTTTTATGGTCATTTTCATATGCATTTTGGGTATTTTATGCTTGATTACGCCTTATATTGGTTATATTTGTGTTCATAGGTGTTGACAAGAGGAAAAGTACAAAATCATCAATTTTGTATCTTTTTGGGACCTTTTTGGATGATTTATGGCACAAGTATTTTCTATGGATGTTTTGGATGAAGATTGGAACTATCAAGTTCGTGATTGAAGAGCTTGAAGAGTCAATTTTATGCTTATCAAAGCCATAAAGTTGATTGCTAAGAGTTTTCAAGGCAAAGGAGCAAAGATGATTTCAAGGCAGGAAGACATGTCCAAGTACCGAGCCATGACACAGCCTACCTGGGTGATCAGGCAAATCACATGGGTCCTCAGACAAACCATGTGGGCACCCAGGTGGAGTCGGGACACTGCCCAGCTGGGTCTTAAGGCAAACCACATGGGTGCTCAAGGCAACCATGTGGGCGCCCAGGAGGAGTCGGGGCCCTTGTCCGCGTGCACAAGTTCAGCAACTCAGCGTCACTTCCTCTTGAAGCCTCTTCAATACTTTTCAGATTTGGCGACAGTTCGGGAAAAAAGCCATAACTTTTGATCCAGAGCTCCAAATCAGGCGTATGAATATGCGTTGGAAAGCTAACTCCAAGAGCTACAACTTTTGTGTTTTGGTCGAAGCCCAGATCTGACGTTTTCATGGACGAAAATGCCCCTGAAGTCTGCGGACAGAATCTGTCCTGGGAATGACTTGTGTTTTTGATGAATTGAGCCCATATAACATATTTGGGTCAGCTTGAGGAAATGGAGAAGAGCCCAGAACGTCCCTAGGGTTAGTCGAAGTCATCTAGAACTCTAAATTAAACCCTAGGCAACCCCCTATATATACCCTCTTATCCTAGAACCTTAGAACAACTTTTCTACAACTTACAACACAACTTTTCTTAGGGTTTCTGCGGTTTGGAGAGGAGGCAGCCGCCTCCTCCTTTTTTCCTCTTTGTTTTGTAAGTTTTCAATCTCTCATGGATTGGAAAATCCAATCCATGAGAGGCTAAACCTTTATACTTCTTTTCCTTAAGCATTTTTTATCAATGAATCTATGGTGAGACTTTTGTTCTTAATAATTTGATTTTTCTGTTTGAATATGTTTCTTATCCCTGTGCTTCATCTTATGTGTTCATATTTTGATTAATTTGGAGCACTACTTATCTTGAGATTTACGAATGCTATTGTTATATTCAAGTTGGCTTGAGTCAAGCTAATGTTGGTCCAAGTGACAATTGTTAATTCTAGGAGTCCTAGGTTCAATGGGATTATCAAATCTTGTTGAAATCTATAGGCCGAGATGGTAATAGATGTAGATGAGTTTGGTATTGATTTATCGTGCATGTGGAAAAGAATAATCTTAATGCTTATTCTAGGAAGGGGTGAAACCTAGATCAGAATAATAGAGGTTAGTTTTAGCGAGATGCGGATTAATCTTATTAGCATGTTGGAATTAGCATTACGTCTGTTCCTATATCAATTATTCAAGTGGAGTTGTTTAAGATATTAAGAGGATTATTTTATTTCAATGAAAATTGATGTCTACGTCTTAGGCTATATATCGATTTGGAATAATTTATGATTCTTAATTGATTGCAATTTAAGTCAAATTCATATTGTGTGTTTATGATCCATGATTTATTAGATCAAAATAATTACCTAAAGGAGAAGACGTATGTTTTTAATCACTTGTTTTTCTTAAACTATTTTCTAGATCTTTAGTTTAGTTTTATTTTATTGTTTCCTAGTTCAATTTGGCTATTTTGAAAAACCCATAAAAATCCCCTTTGGTAAGATTTTCTTGAGTGTAATTTGCCTTTAATTTGTTTCCACCTTCTCTTTGGGATTCGACCCTTACTTGCCCTAGCTAATAGTTAAAGGTTTGTGGGGATTTATTTTGTGATTGCTCAACGACTCGATCACCAATTAACATCATTAATTAGACTTTGAATACCAAGGCCATGAAATTACTCATACTTAGTCATATTTAGCTCTTTAAATCATGAGAATAATAATTAATTAAGAAAATGGCTTAAACCGGGGTGAGAAAGTCATATGTCCTTAACTGAAAAGAATGCAAAAGTTGCAAACGATCTCGGAATTAACTAAAATTTCACCAGTAAGCTTAGATTATCTCCATGAGACTATGGAAAAAATTCCAAATGAATTCGAGCTCTCTATCATGGTGAATTTGGTTTCACTCCCCAAAATGTCCTTAACTGAAAACCGGGCATAAGTTTTTACTCCGATGTCAGAAAAAAATGAAATTTTACCAAGATGATCTACATAGCTCAAGGATCATCATGGTATGCTCCTTGGTAGAAATTTCAACCTCTAGCCTCTTCAATTTGTCAATTTTACTATTTTGTCCTTAATTGAACAAAATACAAGTTGCAATCTCGCCTCCCGGGGAGGGGAAAAGGCTAGGCGATTTCTCCACTATAGATGGTTGACTATATGGAGGAGGTGTGAGGTTGAAAATATCATGCCTCTCTCACGTGCGTGGATGTTTCTCTTGCTGACAAACTTTAGTTCTCTGCCTCTTTCCTGCAGGAAGAGAAAAATATCTCTCTGCAGGGCAGAGGGTGGCCTCTCCTCTGTATGGGAGACGACTTGGGCCTTCCTATGTAAGTCCATGAGATATTTTCCATCTCATGGGTAGATGACAAGCAATTTTCCTTTTTTACTTGTTTGCCTCTCTAGCAGGCAGCAATATTAAAGGAAACTGCTTCTGATTGACTTTCTTTGCCACTCTCCAAGGTAGGGGCGGCACATGTGAAAATTTTAATAATAATTATTCAAGAAAATAATTATTATTTATTTAATAATTAATTAATTTCAGCCCTTACAATTAATTACATGATTTTCCTAATTCTATCAGAACTATGGTGGTGCAGAAACCAAGTTTCTTTAGGATTTTTTATTAAATCCTGACCACATATCTTGATTATATTTATGTGAAGACCAATTTACCCTCAATTTTAAATTGAGGTATAAACATTTTCTGTCTTTAATTTTAATTTTGTTTAAGAACTGTTACTACTAATATTTTCTTTTGAGTTTTTGAGTTTTTATAGGAAGTTGCATGGCAAATACAAGAAGTAGTGGTACCAGAAAGAACACTATTTTCGCTAAGGAAGGAGAAATCAAATCAACAACAAGAAGAGGAGTCATCCAATTCAAGTTCTCAATCTAATTCTTTTAGATCTGCTGCTTCAACATCATCACAAGACATGGCAAACGAAGATGGTCCTAAAACCCTGAGAGAGGTTTCTGCACCAAACGTCAATGAACAACGCTTAGCAATTCGATACCCATATACTACTGGAAACTTTGAGATCAAATCTGGATTTATTCAGATTTTACCTAAATTTCATGGTCTGCCTGGAGAAGATCCTCACCGACATCTGACAGATTTCCAGATTGCCTGTGCGGCAACAAGTATTCAAGGAATCACTGAAGACCAATTCAAGCTAAGAACTTTTCCGTTCACTCTTGTGGATCGTGCAAAAGATTGGTTGTACCTCTTACCACCTGGTTCAATCACATCTTGGTCGAGCCTTAAGAAATTGTTCTTGGAAAAGTACTTTCCTGCTCATAAAGTATCAAGTATAAGGAAGGAGATTTGCGGAATTAAGCAACGCCATGGAGAAACAATGCATGAATATTGGGAACGTTTCAAGACACTATGTGCGAGCTGCCCCAATCATCAAATCATTGAACAGTTGCTGATCCAATACTTCTACGAAGGGTTACTACCGTTTGACAGATCTTGATCGGTCGTCAGCAAATCATAAAAATAAAAATCCCAACAATTACTAACTAAAGATAGCTAAGGCAAGTAGGGGTCGATCCCACAGAGAGATAGGTTATTGTTCTTTTTCTTAAAACAAACAAACAAAATAAAGAAGGTTTTAAAGTAAAATTAAATCAAATCAAATTAGTAATTTAAATTATCTAAGATAGCAATCAAGAAAATTAAAGAAAACAATTAATTAAAAGCAGAAGATAAATTGAGAAAATAATTAAGAAAACCCTCCAACATAGAATTAATATCCCTCTTGACAATAATAACATGGATCATTGATATCTAAAGATTATGAAAACAATGGATAGCTTGCTTGGAATTTAATCCTAAATTACCTTAATTAGATAAAGCTCTTGATCCAGTGTGAATTATCCCTTTTATTCTTTAAACAATTACCTCTTGATCCAGTGTGATAATTACTCAAGAATAAAGCATTAAGATCTAGTAATTTACAAGCACAATGGGCAATTAAAAATTGGTCAAAGATTCTTAAATCCCTTGGAAGGAAGATCCTTCGCTTCCAATTGCTACCAAACAATTAAATCCGAAGATCCTTCAAGATTTAATTTAGCTAATGCTACTTAATTTATCAAGAAAGTGCGCGCTTCAATCCATCAAAACAAACAACATAGAATTCATGCAGAGATATTAAGAAATACCCTATTAATTTTCATATAAAAGCACAAAATCTCACCATGATATAAGTCAAGAGATCAATTAAATTCTACATTGGAGAAAAGAAAAGGATTACTCACTCATGAATTGAGTGAGCATCCAAAGAAAAGAAGAAAAACTTATCTAAGGATGGGAAGTAGAGGGGCCGGCGGCTCCTAGGGCAAAAACTCCTCCAAATCTTCAACAATTCTTCAAAATAAAATCTCTAGATCTACATACATCAAAAACCTAAACCTAAGGTGGCTATTTATAGTGGAAATAA
>AWUE01012246.1:0-10910 GCA_001974825.2 Corchorus olitorius
ATAGGGTAAGTAAGGGTCGATCCCACAGAGAAGGTTGATAGACTTTATCTAAAGATACAATCCTAAAAATCTCTCAAAACAACACTTAAAAACAGAGGTTTAAAAATCACAATTAAAAAGAAAGCAATTAAACTAGAAAACAAAACAAAGTAAATTAAATCTAAATCTATAGCAATTAAGAAAGAAAACAATAATTAAAGTATACTTCTTCTCCAATGGTAGAAAACAATCAAATTGAATATGGGTCCTTGATTTAAAAGATGAATTCAATATTAAATCCTTGATGATAACTGGTCTAGGAAAATCCTAACATGCTATTTAGATAAGATTACCGGTTAAGGCTTAAATTACCCCTATTGTTAACTTAACAAATCAATTACCGGTTAAGGCTTAAAGATTCACCAAGTAACAAAGCATTAAGATCAACTATTTAATTAGTTCTTTCACACATGTTTAATAAATAAAACCATACAACCACCAAATAAAATCCGATCACTGGCATGAGAAACTCATCGAAGCGAGGTTGGTCGTCAACGATTCGCTATCAAACAATCAGACTCGAGGGTTAACTGTTCCGCCTGACTTAGCAATAGATCTCTCAAATTATCAATTTATCGGCCGCATAAACCAATAAAAATCAAGGTCATGGAATAAAACAGAGTTTAACATGCTATCTATCAAAAATAAAATACAAAATTATAAGCATAGAAATCTCACCATATCAATTGATTGAATTCACCAAAGGATTAGAAGTATAAGAATTTAGCTACTCATGGATTTGGGAAAATCCATGAGCGGCATAAGAGTACTTACATGACTATGGAGGGCGAAATCTCCTTGATTAAGTACCTAGGTATGTCGTATCTCCCTATGGTTATAGGTGGTGGCAGCACCCTTACCTAAAACTAGATCTAGAAGAGAAGAATAGATCTAAAACTATAATTGTGAATTGGTGTGTAAAGTATGTGATTTGTGATACAGGAGGTGCCTATTTATAGTGGAAATAACCCTAGAAATTCCAATCCTAACTTGGAAAGAGGTCTAAGTCGGTTTTGAGTCTAACTTAGAGTCCAAGTTAGATTAAAAGTCTTCCTAGAGCAGAATCCAAGTCAAAATAGGATCCTGAAAAAAAACCCTGAATGCAGGGACTTCGACGGCATTTTTGGGCTTGAAAACGGCAGAACTGGGTCTTGAACTTCAAAGGAAAGTTGTAGATCTTGGAGTTAGCTTTCCAACGAGTAGTCATGGGCTTCAAACGGAGGTCTGATTAGAAAGTTATGAGTTTTCTACCAAAACTGCGCTGAATCCTAATCCTGTGAGGACTAGAAGCGGAAATAAGCGGAAATTGGATATTTCCTTTGATTTAGGCGATATTAATTGGGATTTTAATTCCAATTATTACCTTATATGGGCTGAGTATTTTCCCATATAAAATATCCAAAAAATACCAAAGCTTAAGGGCTTATTCATGGCTTGTCTTCAATCATTCGCAATTAAAACTCCAATCTTCAATTCTTTCCATTGAAATAATTCTTCAATGTCTTCAAATCTTCAAATAAGTCTTTAATGAGTCTTCAAACACGAACTTCGAATCTCCAAATTTCTGCTCAAAATTGCTTTGCTCAAATCTGTGTAAAAAGTCATCAAAATAGCTCCAAAAATAGTGAAAAACAACAAATTCTCAATTTCACATCACTTAAGGACTAAAAACACAAATATTAACAAAATAGCATATAATTAAGTATAAATGGATCCAAAAACGTAGTAAAATAGCCATAAAAATAGGGTCTTTTTTAGCTCTATCAAAGACCGCCCTGGGTCAACTGAAATAAATTGAAGAACGACCACCCTCGATCATTCCAAACTGGACTGAAGAACGACCACCCTGGGTCAACTTGAAATAAACTGAAAGAAAGACCACCCTGGTCAACTGAAATAAACTTAAGAATGATCGCCCTGGATCAACTTGAAAACAACTGAAGAAAGACCGACCTGGGTCAACTGAAATAAACTGAAGAAAGACCGCCCTGGGTCAACTAAAACAAACTGAAGAACGACAAACCTTGATCATTCTGACATAAACTGAAGAAAAGACCACCCTGGGTCAATTGAAATAAACTGAAGAAAGACCGCCCTAGGTCAACTGAAATAAACTTAAGAATGACCGCCTTGGATCAACTTGAAAACAACTAAAGAAAGACCACCATGGGTCAACTGAAATAAATTGAAGAAAGACCGCGCTGGGTCAACTGAAATAAACTGAAGAACGACCACCCTCAATCATTCCGAACTGGACTGAAGAACGACCACCCTGGGTCAACTTGAAATAAACTGAAAGAGAGACCACCCTGGGTCAACTGAAATAAACTTAAGAATGATCTCCCTGGATCAACTTGAAAACAACTAAAGAAAGACCGCCCTAGGTCAACTGAAATAAACTGAGGAATGATCGCCCAGGATCAACTTGAAAAAAACTGAAGAAAGACCGCCCTAGGTCAATATGAAACTATCTAAGAGAGCATCCTAGGTCATGTAACTGAAAAAAGATCGCCCCGGATCGATTGAAATTTTGAACATCAACTGAATGACCTACTCCGGGTTAACTTGAGAATAGTCTGGTTCAATGTATGCTCCATCCAATGACTGAGCCCTTTTCCCTTCTCTGAGTCGTTACTTTTTGAACTCTCTGCTTGTTTCTTTGCAAGATTCACTCCATATATTTCTTTTCATGTCTTACCCCAACTTGCTTTTCTTTGCCTACCCTCTATCCTTGCACTCCTCCTGCTTGTATCCTTTCTGACTTCTGATTCCTTTGCCCCAAGTGAATTCTTTTCCAATTATTCTGAATTCCTCTTCCTACTCTTACTATGAATTTGATTCTTTGTCTTGCAATTCCCTGCTATGAATGAGAATGGAATGCTCTAATGTATGCATGTATGAATGGATGCCCATGTATGCAAAGTAAAGAATGAATTGACTAAGGAGAGTAATATGATATTGACTTCCCTTGTGTAACCAAATGTCTCCTTGACAAGCTTTTAGCTGACTCCTTTGCCCCAATCTTGGTACCATTTTCCTTGCCAACTTCCTGTAACATAATTTAATTCAGAAGTCAAAAATCTCGTGTATATTGATCATGTAGCTGAATTCTGCTTGAAACATGACATGATTTAAAATGATTCCACGAGACATTGCCCTTTTGCCCCTGAAAACATTTTATGATTTTGCTTAAAATGCCCCATATGTTGCCCCACTAAAAGAGATTTTCTCAAAAGATTTGGTGACCACCACTTAGAAAATTTTCCCGTCTGATATCCTTGACTTAACCTTCTTCTTAGACTTGCAAATGGAATACAAATCTTTTGCAAAACTCATTTTCAAAACATTCTCAATTTGTCATCTTATCCAATATTATTTGCATCAACACTGGTTATTTGAAAGAATTATTGTTCCAAAGGACTGGAAAGGCAATTGAATAAAGGTTTGCTTTACTGTTTCGCATTCTTATGACAAGGCTGGAGTATTTGATTACTTTGTCAACTCTTATTCTTTGAATCAATGCTCCTTGCTATAAAGGAGGTCTTATTTCTCTTAATCGCTTTGATAGACTTTTTGAGGCTTTGAGAATTCCCATTCCTGATTTAGACTGCCCTTTTTCGGGTTTTCACCCTAAAGCTTTATCTTTTCTTTTTCCCTTTTACTTTTTCTTTTTTATTTCTCTTTTTTCTTCTTTTTTTTTCTCTTCTTTTTTTATTTTACTTCACCATGCACCTGCATTTGAAAAAGTTTTGAAAACAATTTTCTCTAAAAACCTTTTTGAGAAAAACATTTTTCCTTTTGAAAAAATCAATTTCTTCTTTTTCGAACAATCCTTTCACCTTCAATATCCTGATCTGATCAAAGATGGACTTTATTAGGCACGTAACGTGGGATTGGGTTAGGGGTGCCAAAGAAAGGATAAAAGGCTAAAAATGTGTTTCAGGGTGTTCGATCCAAGGATCACTTTCCTTATTGTGAAGGATGCTACCGAACTTGATTTTCCATTTTTCAGCTTTCAGCTTCTTCGTTTTTCCTTTTGCTTTCCTTTTCAATTTTTGACATTTTGCTTTTGATTCACTTTTGATTTGAACTTTGATTTGAATTTCTTGTTGAAGTGAACTGAATGCTTCTTTATGAACTGAACTCATTACTGTTGGAATGCCCCACTTTAGAGTGCAAACCCGTTCCTTTGAGGTTGATGATTCTTCGTCTTTGCCCCCAGTGTGGAGGATGATCTTTGATCAGGGTTGAATCGAAAGAAAATCCATAAGGCTCAAAGGGGACAACTATGGATAATTTTCTACAAGTGAAAGAATAAGAAAGAAGGCCATTTATCATTTCAAATCTGGATATTTTGATGAAAGGCGACCCTTAAAAACTCAAAAACCTTTTGAAAACTCTTTTTTGAAAACATATTTTTGAAAAATGTCTCTTGTTTTGACTGTCTTGAAAATGTGTGCAAGCACATGACGTCGTAATTCAGATGCTCTTTCTTTTTTCTTTTATTTTTTTCATTTTTTCATTTTTTTGATGGGAATTTGATGATCAATGTCTTCTGCCTCATTCTCTTGTCTGACCTCCTTATCGATGCACATGAGCACTTTAATGCTACGTTGAATGCTGCCACCCACTAAAGGCAATAAAGGCGACTTAAAAAACTGAAATGGTTTGAAAGGTGTTATTTAGGTGGACTTATTCGATTTTTGAACCAGTCTTCCCAAGGCCTGCAAGTGATTTGAATTTGGCTTTTGAAAGTAATTTGGCCAGAGGAATGGAAAGATCGCAATATGTCTCAGATTCAAATTGGTTTCCAAGAGAAAGAATGGACTCTTTTAGGATCAATGAAATTTGGGGTTCTGGGCAGTGTTGACATAAATCAGGTAATCATGTTATCATCTTTTAAGAAAATGTTCCAGTTTTGATCTCATCTTATCTTTTTTGTTCAAAACACAATTGTTTATTCAAAAGAATCTTGTTTTGTTTTTTTCAAACCTTTTATAAATCGAACATTCCTTTGCTCATTGCCTAAGTGAAAATTATAAAGCGCTTTGGGAACTGTTTCATAATGGTGATCACCCAATTCAGCAAACATTCAAAGTCAAAAGTGCGACAATTTTAACAATTATAAGCATGAGAAGATACAAATGACAAAAATCTATGCAGTTGCTATGCACGTGAGAAAAGAGTTCATCAGTTTCAGAGATTCCCTTGTTATGGAATGTTTATGTTCCCTATTGTCACTGATTTAAGATTGTCAATTTTTCCATGAGATCGCAGAGTTCTCTATTGAATGGCTACTTTTCTGAGCCGAGAGCGACTTCACTGGCTTGGCCTGACTTTGACAATGTATCTGAGAAGAAAATTTCATCGACCCCGCTCGTTGATTAAGCCTCAATGTTGCACTTGATGCTTCCAAAAAATGCTCCCCTGATGATGTTAGACTCCAATAGATAGAAAATCATTAATATCTACAAGAAACGTATTACCTATATGCACAAAACGTATCTATTTACAAAAGATAAGGATAATGCAAGATAGATGCATGTAGTAATGAATGGATAATGCATGACCTACGCATGAACATATATACAAAGGAATGGATAATGCCTGATGGATGTATGAACATATATACAAAGACATGGACAATGCATGAAGGATGTATGGCATATATCAATGGATATGATGATAACTTATCAAATCATAAAAATGTGTACATAGATGCAACATGACATGGCAATCTATGTCGATAAACAAATAAATGGATATGCATGGTCAATTATAGAATATATGGATGCATAAGAATACAAAAATGATGTCATGATTTTCTAGGATGAAACCTGCAAAACAAAAAGTTATTCATATGCAACTGCAAAAAGGGAAGAGAGACAGAACAAAAACGGTTAGTAACTAAGCATAAAGATGAATCATGAATGAATAACTGAAAATTGAAATAAAATCATACCCCTTTTTGAATAAAAAGTTTTTCCTTGAACAAAAATTTGGACACAACGATCTTCTTGGGGCGGGTGGTCTATTTATTGAGAGTAAAAGGGGTTACTCTCTCTACGGTCCTTATTTTCGAAACTAAAAAGTAAAGGTACGCGGTGTTCCTTATGTGTACCAACTTATATGCTGGCTTGGTCCACTCATACCTAGAAGGTTCCCAATTTTAACCCGGCAAGGTCTCATTGGGTGGAGGTTTTTCGCACTGTCGTAACGTGCGGGTCCAGGAACCCAATCGCTCCAACTTAAACAACAGGAGTCGCCACTAACCAATTTTTAGGTGTGATTAGTCACATATTTACCATTAAAATCTAGTTAGGTCCCACGCTTGGCAAAAACCTGACTAAGCCTACTGTTCTGATCTTCTAACCTAAGTCTAAGTTCGGGAGTCCATTACGTTCAGGGAAGGATTAGCACCCCTGAGACTCTCGTCAAATGATGGTACCATTAATCTAACCAGATTCTATGTGGGTCAAAATGTAATTGGTTGATTTTATCCTAATCTTGCTTATTAAGAAAATTATTAAAATAAATAAATAATTAAGTAATAGATAAATATATATAATAGAAAAATAAGAAAAAATAATAGGTAAATTAAAAGATAAATAGGTATATAGATAATTAGATGAAGAGGTAGGTAAAAGAAATACATAATAGTAAATAAATAGATAATAGCTAAATTAATAAATAAATAGATAAATAGTAAATAAATAATAGATAAATAGCTATAATAAAAAATCTTTTTTTGGCTTTTTTATGTCTTTTCTCTAATTAATGCATGTATGCAAATGATGAATGGAAAATCAAATTGTTAGACCAATTCACATAGTCTTGGGTTATTGAAATTCTTTTTCGAGATATATGCACGGAACTCCGAAGCATCCCGAAAGAACCCTCTCATCCTCAAAGACATTCAACGAGTCTCGAAAATTCAATCACTCGTGAAAGCCCCTTCTTCGGAAGACTATGATTATTGGTTGTTTAGTGGCACGACAATTAATAAATAACATATAAATTAAAATACATAATTAAATATGAATGCATATGACCTATTACTAATTTAATTTTAACTAAACTAAATTATTATTGGAATTAAATTAATCCCTCAATTAATTAAAAACTAAAAACCTAAATTTACCAAATCTTAACTCATGTATATAACTGATGCCAAAAAAAAATAACTCATGTATAAAACAGTAAAGGGAAAAAAATGTTGGAATCATAAACATATAACGTAAAGACTAAACAATATAAGATCTGAAGTTAAACTAAATGTGAAGGGACCAAGATAATAAAAACTTCATTGGAATCCAAAATCAAAGGCTAATGGACTCAACCGAATAGCAACAGAATCACATGGACAAATCTTTTCATTAATCAACACAAATCAAAGGGCTTACATGGAAGAAACGGAAAAATAAAGCACATAAAAGAGGATTTTACTCTGCTGAAAAAGAGATGATTTGCTTTTGATTTTTTCTGTTATTTATCGAAACGTTCGGGTCCAGGGAACCCTGTCGAAATGATGTTGGAAATGGAGTCGCCACTAATCTTTTTTCTAAGGTGTGATTAGCCACCTAATTGTCTTAATCAGTCTAATGAGGTCCAGTGCTTGGCATGGGACCCACTAAACCTATGGGTCCGGTATTGTCACCTAGACCTAGGTTCGGGAGTCATTTACGCCCGGGGAAGGATCAACACCCCCGGCACGCCCGTAAAGTGACGGTACCTCTAAGCCAAACTAGATCTAATTATGGGTCGATAATAAAAAGGTTGTTTTTAGTGTGCTTTTTAAAAGAAATGGTGATTTTGCTCTTTCAAATTTTATTAATTCCTAAAAGAGAAACTACAAATGCTTGATGATGCATGAATTGGTGAATTTTAGTTAATCAGTAAACAACCGTATGCTTGAAATTAACCCGAAACCCTTCCTACGCATTATAGGGGTATTTCGGGAATAATCCACTCTCGGAGCGGGATCCAAGAATTCGTACCCGAGTACATTTACTTGGAACCCACCCTTCATAGTAAAATACGATTGTTTACTCACTCTTATTTGGGCTAACTCGCATGATTGACATTTAAAATGCATGAAAGGTCATTTTCATTTATATGTATTAACACGAGTCTACCCGAAATCAATTCCGTAAACCCTTCCCACACATTATGGGGGAATTTATGAAAAAGACCGGTCTAGAAAGGATTCCCGGAAATTCGTACCCGAGTACATTTATCCGAAAGGCCCTACATCTCGGTAAAAGACAAGTGTTAATACATTTTTAAATATAATCCAAGTGACATACAATATCTATGATATGGATGCATGAATATTAATCTTACCACTAATTACAAATTATTACAAATTGAAAGATTTTATCAAAGCCAAGGGTAAATTAAAAGAACAAAAGACTAAAAAGAGAAATGGGAGCCTAAAGGTCAATAGGACGAGCCCGGGGACCCCTCTGCACATAAAGTAAACGATTAGTAATATTCAGGAAGCAAACAAGTTCCTACCTCAACAAAATGCCTTGATGGCCGCAAGGTAAATCAAAGTGCAAATTCAAAGAAAGCAAGGACAAAAACATGAGCAAGTCGAATTCAAGCTAGGAAGGTACGAATTATAAGACATGCTTAAACTTCAATGGGATCTAGCTTAAGGAATCAATTCCTTGGACTTGAGGTCTTAATTTCCAAATTTAGAGGCTTTCAAAGGGATTCACTAAATTCTCTCATGCTAATTTCAAATTCGGGAAATTGGCCTTTTGACTCCAAGCTTTATTTTCTTCCAAAAATCAAAAGAATAACCCAAGGTGTCTAGCATTTCATCCCTAGGTCATCTTCGATTTAAGGAAAAAACATAGCTTTAAATCAAAGCCCCATTTTCCGAATCCAAACCAACTTAATTTGAAATTATAAACCCATTCGAATGACCCTCAATTTGAGCATCAAAATCTTCAACATAAAAATGTCATGAATAAACACCATCTCCAATAAAAATTCAAACTTTAAGCTAAATTCCAACTTCTACACTTATTTAGTAAAGTCCGAAAACCAATAAAAACACCAAATAAATATCAATAACATAGGTCAAACACCCAATTACGAAAAGTTGACCTAATTTTCAAGAGTCAATTTGAACCAAATAATAAACATTAACTTCAATCAAGAATGAAATCGAACTAGTTGAAAGATAATAACCTCAATCAAGGAGCAAATTGAACAGATTAAAAGATCTTAACATCAATCAGGGGGCAAATCGAATCAATTAAAAGATATCAACATCAATCAGGGGTTAAATCGAACCAATTAAAAGATATCAACATCAATCAGGGGTTAAATCGAACCAATTAAAAGATATCAACATCAATCAGGGAGCAAATCGAACCAATTAAAGGATATCAACATCAATCAAAGGGCAAATTGAAGAAGAAAGCAAATAACAACTAAAATTAAGGGCCATATTGAAGACGGAGACAAACTTTAGGCTTTATATGAAGCAAATGACAAATTCCACACACAATTTAGGACTAAATTGAAACGGGTTGTAAGTTTTACCTGAATATAAAAGGGATTCTTCTTCTTCGTTTTCAACTCAGCCTCTTCCTCAAAACCCTAGCGCCGCCGCTGTCACCAAAGGTCTCCCCGCCACAGATCCGGTAGTTTTATCCGTGAAAACGCCCTCGAACTTCCCTGATATGATCACCACTGTCCTCCAAGCCCGAATCCAAGCCTTGGTTTCACGAAAACCGCTTTGAAACCCTCGTCCTAGTGTTGTCCGAGTTTTTGAAAGGGTTTTTTCTTGATCTCAAGGTTCCACCATTCGATACGTGCAAGATCTTTGGTATACTAGGTATTTCATGTGATTGAGCACATTTTGTGTGTGTTTGTGGGTGTGAAGGTGTATAAAAAAAGAGATCTGGGGTGTTTGGACGAGTGGTTTTTCTGTGTTGATCGTCGAGAAGAGAGAAGATGGTTTAAAAAAAAGAAAAATCAAAAGGCTTCGATGGGTTTTTTTTTGGTGTGAGGTGTTTTTATGATCGATCCATATGAAGAAGCGTTTTGGTTTCCTTTTTCTGGGTTTTCTGGTATCGTTTTCTGTGGGTGTTCCTGTTTCTCAAGGGAGAAAAAAAATGGCCGAAAAGAACGAATTCAGAGAGCCTCCTTTCTTTTTTCTCTGGCTTTCCCCTTCTCCCCGATTCTTATCCTCCACGTTCCTTTTGATCCTATCCCCTTAACAGATTTTTTTTTGTCCCTTCCCTTCTGCCAACGGCCTTCCGCGATAAGGCTTGGGTGAGCTGTCCCGATTGGCTTTCTCGAATCTTCTCTCAACAACCAGGTACCCCCTTTTCCTAATTTTCCTTTTTTTTCCTTTATTTCATTTTTTTGCCATCTTATTTATTCTTCTGTTTTGTCTTTTTTTGTAGGTTTTCTGTAGACAAAATCAAAGAGGAGGAATGTGCACGTGTGTGCATGTAGCTATTTTGTTTGATGACTATTTGGTTTATACCTGCCACTGATGTATTTGGCCATATCTGATTTTACTTTGTTGACTTGATCCTGGGCTCCTTGTTGAATTGTACCCTTCTTTTATGCCTAAAATGACAACTAAAATGACAACTATCTTAAGTGCTTTGTGATGATAATGCATGATGCTGAATGTGCATATGAATCCCTTAACTGTGCCTAGACACTGATAATGGGTACCTAGATGAAATGCCATGACTATTTTAACTTTAAAGAATATGAGCATGCTGCTATACTAGCTTAAAAATGCAAACTTAATGTGACTTTTAACCTAACTATGAATGCCATGAGATCTTTTCAATGCAATGGTGATGCAGGTTGCAGTATGACAAATGTTACTGAAC
>AWUE01012247.1:0-39657 GCA_001974825.2 Corchorus olitorius
AAACAGAAATGGAAAATAGAAACGGAAATGGGGTTAAATTCCGTTGCAAACAGACCAGAAACGAAATTACACACGGAAAACTTTCCGTCTCCTTTTGCCTCGTCGCAAACCATCAGACACGGAAAAAAATCCGTTTGAAAAGTTTGACACGGAATATTTCACGGATTTATCAGTACGCAATCAGAAATTTCTGAGTACTTTGCAACGGAATCAAAAACGAAATTTGCAATAGAATCAAAAACGGAATTCTATCTATTACGCTTTGCTAATATCATTGCAAATTCCGTGTCAAATTTTAGCATTGAAATTTGAAACAAAATTTAATTCACGTTGCTTGTTAAAATACAAGCAGAATTCCGTTTTTGAGCACAATGTTTTTTATAATTCATTTAATAAATAAATTATTATATTAATATTAAAATAAAACTTGATTGAAATTCAAATTATATGAATATATATATAAATTTTTGTTAATTATGCGATACAAAAGGAAAGCAGCTTCAAAAGGCATTCACTAACACTAAGCCCTTACAAAATCAGGAGGCTCCCTACACAAAATAAATGCCTCCACTAGCAAAACATTGAAAATCAAAGACCTAACATCTATACAAAATAAAGGACTCTTCTAAATCATTGCAAGTTAGTGAGTGACCTATACAAAATTAAGGCTAACAAAATAAGAGGCTGCCTTTCATACTAATGCATCAGCAACATATTTTTCCTACCTAAAAGCTGCTTTGAACTTGTTAGAACTGCTACAAAATCCACCTGCTCATTAACAAAATTCCAATGGCCATATTAGTCTCATCATTTACAATTAAAACGCACAAAATATTATTTAGGAAGAACTAATGTCTATAATATTTAAACAAGCAATTTCTTAAGCAAAGTGTTAAAGAAAATACACTTAAACTAAAATTTCTAAGCATTCAGTTCAAATAAAACTAATCAGCACTAATAGTTAAGAGATTTAGGCAAAAACATGAAGACTAAAGCAGATAATAGTCTACCACCTAAGTTTTCACTTTTCAACTAAATGTCACCGATCTTGTTAAATTTGTAACAGCAGTTATTCACCACAAAAGGAATAAACATATATCAATTTCAAACATCATGGAAGCTCTTTACAAGACATTAGAGGGAGGTTGCTGGAGTTTTTGAAATTCACATTTAAGTAAAAAAGGAATCAAATAAACTAAATATAAAACAAATCCAAGATCAATCAATACTCAACTCCATGTGATTTGGAGTACTCAACATCAAAAGAGCAAATGAGCAATGCAGTTAATTATAATAAAAGAAAAGAAGAAAGGAAATTAATCCCTAAACCCAAAAAAGGAAAAAAGAAAAATGGTTCCCTATGATTAAATAATCTGACCACATACACCATTTTGCCAAATAATAAAGTATTTCCTATTTTACATCTCAGAACCTACAATTGTTTTGAAAAAAAAAAAGATAATTAAAATCATGTATATGTATAATCTATATGGGTGAATGACAGAAATTGAATTACTATGTATAGTTCTATTATGTCTAGTACAACAGGAATGCATATAAAATAAAATAGCACCTCACTTTTAAAGCTACTTTATTCTTAATATCTAAAGGAAAATAATAATGACGAGATCATATTAGAAAAGATTGAATGGGAGCAAGACATTATATTTAATCATCAGATTACAAAAAAAAATTAGAATGTGGCAATTTGTGAAGACCAAGGCAGCAACAATACTAAATAATCTTAAAGAAATCCAGCAATGAAAGTCATCATACTTTAGGAGAGAATTCTTATAAACTACCTAAACTTTATGACTAAAACTCTAATTTGTAATAACTAATCTTCAAGAATATGTTTGCAAGCAAAAAAGGGAACTTCACATGTTAGGGAGAGAATTTTTATTATGTCATTTGTCAATGTAGGAAATGCATTAGTAATCCTGTTTGCTGTTATGTCACCCTATATTCTAAA
The DNA here is from genome assembly GCA_001974825.2 of Corchorus olitorius. Classification (NCBI taxonomy): domain Eukaryota; kingdom Viridiplantae; phylum Streptophyta; class Magnoliopsida; order Malvales; family Malvaceae; genus Corchorus; species Corchorus olitorius. Next base: position 1,973 of record AWUE01012247.1, read on the forward strand.
TGATATTCATTTATTAATGCATGCCACATTCCAAAATATGACCGAGACTTAAAGATGATTTGGCTTTCCAAAAACCATAGATATAAATGTCAAAGATCTTCACATTAGTGACTTAGAAAAATCATAAAGAACCTACATAATATTTAATATCGATTCATGCTTATCAACTCCTATAGCTCAGGTTACAAACTAAGAAAGAAAAGTCATGATTGTAAAGTCACCTTCATGTAAGTATCAATATTTGCATCTGGTACAAATCCTGCTTCCATCTCCTTCCTACTGACTTCCCTCATAATACTCTATAGGAAGAACAAACAATAGTTTTACAGCCTAGTCGTCAATAAGATGTCCATGGTTAAATATAATTAATTCATTCAACATTAAAGAGAAATTCAAACCTGCTCTGCTTCCAGTACATGACAATGGGCAAAAAAACAAGGGTTTCCCTCATTGTCATCTTAGGCTACTTGAAAAATCAAAAACTTTAAACAGTAACAATAAACTGAAGCTCAATACCCATTAAATTACCAATTTGTCAACATTAATTTTCTCTTATTGTATAAGGAATTCCAAATCCATACCCATGTTTGAATGACTCTGAAGACTAACCTTTTCCCCTTTATAGGGCTGAAGCAGCAAAACCCAAAAATTACGAGCAGGGAAAAGCAAACCCAAGATAATTTTCAGAAAAAGGAAGACCTGCAAATGGGAGGAAGATGATGAAAATTAGTTTAATTATTTACAAAAATTAAAGAAGAGAAAACCTTAAAAATCGCGCGAGATTACCTTCGAGGGAAAGAAGCGAGAGATGAGGGAGGCAAGGGAAACCGGGAAGGGCTTCGCAATTGGGGATGGGAGGAGTGGGTTCGCCAATGATCGGTTTTCTGGCCGTATCGGACGGGAAAGGGAGGCGGGGAGAAGAGTTAATCGACGAGGAGGCCACAGAGATGGAAGGAGAAATCGTGGAATGGGAGGATAAGAAAAGGGCAGAAAATACCTGAAAAGGAAAAATAAAAATTAGGGCAGTGATAAGTATATATAAATATAAGCTTTTACACACGGAAATTTTCCGTTTCTGAGTCCAAACGTTTCGACATCCGTTGCAAACGAAATTTCAAGCGCCAAATTAATTAAATTAGCGGGAATTTAAAATTTTCAATCCGTTTGAAAATCCGTTTCCAAATTAACATAAAATTTTCACGTTTGTTTAATCAAAATCCATTTCCAAATAAAACATCTAAACTAATGTTCTGCCTATTTTGTTGTAAAAAAAAATTGTTCTGCCTATTTAATTTTCAAATGGATTTTTCAAAAAGAAAAGAAAAATCTTCAACTTGAAACGTATTTTGAAACGGAACCTTAACCTCCGTTTCTACTTCCGCATCCAATGGACATTCACTTGGCAACTGGATTAGAAACAGACATAAGGTTTCCGTTTTTAAATCCGTTGCAAATGTAAAAAAAAATAATTATAAACTTTTTTATAAATAAATTATAAGCTTTAAGTGTAACTAAAATTGAATCTATCAATTTAAAAAAAAAATAAGTTAGGTCGGGTAATTTCCAAGGAAAAAAACACATCTTTTTTTTTCAAACAAAATCAAGAATACATAGTTTAATGGCAAAAACAATATTAAACCCCAAATCATATTTAATACTTACTCATTAATCATCATCGAAATCATTCTCCTAATTTTTTTCCTAATCTCATCAACTGATAATACTTTGTCAGGCACATCATTCTCATTGGAAGTTGACTTAATAAGTATTATCTTGCACTCACCCGATGAATATAATATGAAGTGACGATAACAAGCCATCATGAATATGTCTTACCGAATTCCCCATGAGGTGCAAACCCATTTGCGCATAGGCCAAGTTGGATAGTTTAGATTCAGAAGCAAAATTAGAATAAGAATGCTTACATACTTCAATATCAAATGTATGTGAAATTACATCATTAAAGAATGCGAGATCTCCTTTAATTCTGGTCTATCAACGTTTTCATCACCTATCAAGGATCCCATATTCAATACTCATTAATCCGCTATTCGAGGATCTATTGCACATTCAAATTAGAGTCTAGGTTGCAACCTTAATTAATTCTATATGTACTAGCAAATTTATTATCATTTGGAAGCGGATTTTGACACGGATATGTAGTTTCCGTGTTAAATTCCGTTTCCAAATGAAATAAAAATTTTATTATTATCATTTGGAAGCGGATTTAGACACAGATATGTAGTTTCCGTGTTAAATTCCGTTTCAAGTGAAATAAAAATTTATTTAATCAATTTATTAATATATTCACTTCTTAAATTTTTGGATTGTCATATTTTGTACAATTATTTACATTTATAATTTTCACGTTATAATGCATCAATTTATAAAGTTAAAAAAATGAATCAACTTAAAGAAGCATTGTCTTTAATTATAATAATATAATTAAATATAAAGTTCATTTGATACTATTACCATAAGAACACACTTTCAATAGCAAGGCATATTTAAGCATTTAGTACTCCTTAATCACTCTCCTCATCATTTTCAGTACTTGAAGTATCTTCGTAATTTTCTTTTGAGTAGCTTGTTTTGTTAAGACAAAAGGATCGAAAATTTTGTACAATTTATTTCGATGTACATCAACTATCTTATATAAGTGGGGTGAACGTTCATTCCATTTCTAGGGTCATACCATTCACTATAAAAAAGAATGATAACCTTTCGCCTCCACCAAGGTACTCACTCTCCACGACATCTTGGAGTTGCCCATAAAAATCAAAACTCGAATCAGACCCTCTAACGTTCATTCCATCGTTTTGGTTGAAAAATATATTTTTTTATTTTTTTGACTTACAAACGGAAATTAGAAACGGAATTTACATCGGAAAAGAAATATCCATCTCAAAATCCGTGTCTAAATTCTGAGTGAAATTCCGTTTTTAAATAGAGGCGGAATTTGAAATGAAATATTGGCGGGACATACGCGCCACTGCGCGCGCAGATTGGCATCAGTATCAGACACGGAAAATTTTGTTTCTAGCATTTACACACGGATTTAGGAATGGAATGTATTTTTCAGATTTTCCGTGTCTAATACCGTTTCAATTAGAAATGGAATATTTCCGTTTCTGATTCGTGTTTCTATTTGCCAGTTTTCTTGTAGTGTTGAGATGAATAAAATTTTCTCCATCATTTTCTTTTCCTCAAGATTTTCCATGATCCAAAGTGACCCAATAATTTTCCTCTTTCAGATGGGGCATGCTGTAGCTCGGCATATTGCTGAAAGTATGGTAAGCTGGCTCGTGTTGCTACTAATTAATGACAATTCGGGACATTCAGACCGGGACAGACCATACTGGTAATATTAGTAAATAACTTCTTTAGCCGAAGGTACTCTTTAACTTGTAAATAAATATGTGATCAATTTAATTAACCTCTAGTATTTTTTTTATTCTTCTTCTAAAAGAAAAGAAAATGCAAGAAAATTAGTAATTCACGTTGAAGGATGGAGGCAGAAGCAGATTATATAGGGTTAATGTTAATTGCTTCAGCTGGATACGACCCTCAAGTTGCACCTAATCTTTATGAGAATCAGTTTCCGCTAATGTTCCCTGAAATTGCACCTAATGTTTATGAGAATCTAGACTACTGGGTTTCCTTTATATCAACTCACCCTTCTGGAAAAAAGAGAGCCAAGTTGCTGAAGAAACCCAGAACGATGGAATTGGCAAAACAAGTATATGAGGATGTGAAAGCCGGAAATCACATTGCATGTTTTTTGTTTGAAGTTTAAGTGCCCAATGAAAATTTGTGTAAAGCATTAATTTCACCTTTTGAAATTTTGTTGAGGCTAGTATACTTTGAAAATTTCTTATCCCCCCCCCCCCGAAAAAAAAAAACAACTTTCATAGTATGGACATTTTTCCCTATTTTTTAATTTGGAACTTTCACCTCCCTAAACAATCAAAATCGGAACAATTTTAAGTCTCCAAATTGCTATCATCAATATACTCATGGTAATACCCTTGTTACTATCATCAAAATACTCATTCAATTCCAAAACAATACAACATTGCAATTATCCTTAAGTTTAATTTAAATCGATTACATCTTTAAGATATTTTCAATTCAACCTCATATTACGAGAAAACATGTCACCTTGAACCAAAGTTTGAAATTCGATGATCTTCCATAGTGTGTCTTATCTACTCCCTCTGTCCCATAATATAAGTCCCCTTATAGAAGTTTTCTTTGTCCCAATTTATAAGTCCCTTTATCAATTCCAATACATATTTTTTAGTTATTTCCAAAACTATCATTGGTAGTTAAAAAGATAAGTAGGAGGAGAGAGAATTAGTGGGGAAAAAGATCATGGGTAAAAATAGAAGATAAAGGTAAAACTACATAAAATTTTGTGTCATAACTAATTTTCTTAACCTTGATGATATAGTTAAAAGGGACTTATATAATGGGGCAGAGGGAGTATAATATTATTTATCTTTGAACTCTGCCGCAAACTTAATTTAATTTAGATGACTTTACTTTAACATCTTTCCAGTTTCCACCATTGTCTAGCTTTTCCATCCAACAATCTTACTTCTACTTTTAATTTTGGGACATCGCTTAGCTCCATATCTTCCATCACTTCCAAAAACCAAGATATCCAATCTTTCACTTTATCGGCTACGTCCTTTAAAAACTTACAACCCAATTCTTTTCCTTCTTTCATCCTCTTTGCTATTAGGCAAGTAGTTCTAATACTAGTACATATATAGCTAATTTGACTATTAAGAGACTCCATCGGCATATCTATATCTATATACTATATCTATATACTATATAAGTCTAAACTTCAAAAATCATTGACCTGAAATATCTAAAATGACCTTTTTAATTTTAAAAGTTTAGTATTCATTTAAAGGGTAAACATGTATTTATCAAATTAAACTTTTAAGGTTCAATATGTAATTTCATTTATCAATTAAATTAAATATATTATTATATTAAAATTTATAATTTCTTTTACCACACCCTTATTTCAATTAATTTTTAATTCCTATTTAATATATATAATAACTAAAATACTTCCATTAATTAAATGTAATACTATAATAACTGAAATACTTACATTAATTAAATTCTTAGGTATTTTCTTAATTCAAATTCTTAGGTATTTGTGCAAACGTATTGACTAAAAAGAAATATTGTTTTGTTGGCCAAAAAAAAAAGGAAATATGTTTCCTTAATAATAAATAAATCGGATCTTTAATATCTTTTATAATTTTGAAATTTTTTTTGACATTGATCTAATTTAATTTAATAAATCAACCACTAATGTTTAACTGATTGTTTTTGGTATAGTTCTATATATATATATAATAGTAATGTGTTGTATCTTATTCACTACAACTTTGTTAGTAATCTTAGACTTTAAAATTAATAACATTCACCATTGATAAATAAATCAGATCTTTAATATCTTTTATAATTTTGAAATTTTGTTTGACATTTATCTAATTAATTTAATAAATCTACCACTAATGTTCAACTAATTTTTTTGGTATAGTTTTATATATAATAATAATGTGTTGTATCTTATTACTACAACTTTGTTAGTAATCTTAGACTTAAAAATTAAATTAATAACATTCACCATTGATAAAGTTATTAAGCATGTAAGGTTGCTACATTTCTTGATATAATACTATAGTTTAGCTTTCTAATTAGTAAGCATAAATGAGAAATTTGATAACCAAAATTGCTAAGAATGTAAGGTTATTAAATTAGTTGAAAGTTATCTATAAAAAAATTAGTTGAAAGTAGTATAATGCCTTTTTAATGATCATTACAGTTTTTTTTTGTAACCTTAAATAAGATCATTACCTTTTTGCTATGTTATTTTAGATCACATTGATCATTCATTAATTTGGTAGAGTTATAGCGAGATATCAATTTTAATTTTACTTCAACTTGCCAAAGATACGTATATAGTATATAAATTATTTCTCTATCACCAAAAAAAGGAAAGGACATATGAATTAGTAACTAGGAACCAATTTTGTACACCTAATTTTATACTTCCTTATGTTGCATTAAGTTTAGTTATAAGTTATAACCTTATATGGAAATTTGACTTATAGGTCCGGGTATGTTTGGTTGAATTTTGTGAGATTTTGGAGAAATATGATAATCAAAATTACAAAAAATGTAATAAGAAATATGATAAGCAAAATCACAAAAGATGTAAGGTTATTGAATTAGTGGATAGTACTATACCTCTTTTGTGATCATTATAAGTATTTCAGTAACTTTTGAGGAAAAAATGGCAAATATTCACCGTTGATGAAAGTTTATTAATGTTATTAAAAAAAATAAAGATTGGTAAATACAATTTTAATAACTTTTATAGCATTTTTAGTAAATTTAAGTAATAAAATTTGTAACACTTTATTGATGATAAAAAGGTTACTAAAATTAATAAGTATGTAAGATTCTTTCAATCTAAATAGTACTATAATGTTTTCCATAACCTTTTAAGTAATTAATCTTAGATAAGAAAATCAGTACTTTACGTATCTTTATAATGTAATGTCATTAAATTAGTTGATAGTACAATACATTTTTATGATTATTATAGCTTTTTCGGTAACTTTTGAGGAAAAAAATGGTAAATCTTCATCATTGATGAAAGTTTACTAATGTTATTAAGAATGTAAGGATTGGTAAATACAATTTTAAAAACTTTTATAGATTTTTTAGTAGATTACTCAAGTAATTAAATTGATAACTTTCATTATTGATCATAAAAAAGTTACTAAAATTAATAAGGATGTAAGATGACTTTTTTTTGCTAGAAAAGCACCAAAAAGTAAAAGAGATGGCGGTAATTACGGCCTCAGGATACCAACCCCGACCCGGTCTTCAATAAGGATGTAAGATGACTTGAATCTAGATAGTACTATAATGTTTTTCGGAAAAAAAATTATTAATAATGTAAGGATTGGTAAATACAATTTTAATAACTTTTTTAGCCTTTTTAGTAGATTACTTAAGTAATTAAATTGGTAACCTTCATTATTGATCATAAAAAGTTACTAAAATTAATAAGGATGTAAGATTATTTGAATCTAGATAGTACTATAATGTTTTCATAACTTTTATAACCTTTTAATTAAGTAATCTTAAATAAGAAAATTAATTAGCGACCAATATTACTAATAATGTAAGGTTATTAAAAATAGTAGACTGTAAAATACCTTTTTGGAATTTGGATAATCAATACAAGTTTTTTTAGTAATTTTAGGTAAGAGAATTGATAACTATCTTATTACTTAAGTTACTAAGGATTTAAGGTTACTTAATTTTTATTGATAGCATCGTAGGCTTTTTAATAACCTCTAAAGGTTTTTTTAGGGTTACTTATGTAAGAAAATTGGTATTAATTACTTACTAAAGATGTAAGATATCAATTAAGAATATAATTAAGGTTGTTAAATTTGTTGATAGCATCATGCCTCGGTCCTAAAACGTCTTTTTTAGGCATCTAATAAAAAAACATGTCACTCGATAAGCCTCGGTCCGAAAACGTCTTTTTTAATGCATCTAATAAAGAACATGTCACTTGATATTTGATTAATAATACTATCTATGTAACAACACTGAATTAATTCTAACTAAAGTTATCTAATTAAACATAAAAGTAATAATGAAATGCAATAGATGTAACATAAAATCAGGAAAAAATATTGTAAGTTTCTTTACAACTTTGCCTTAATTAATGTTTAAAAAAATTTCGAAAGATTTAATTTGAGATGAAAACGAATTAATTTTGCAAAAGAATATGAAGTCCAAAAATAGAAGAAGAAAATAAAATCGAGCTTTCTATATTCCAAAAACGATACTTGCTGCATTCAATTAAAAATAAAAAGCTGATTCTCATCCATTTCAAGAGCTTCATAGTTTGAAATTTTAGATAAGTTTCAATTGTTAAACCAATAAATTTTCCTACGTATCATGAATATTGGTGAGAAATTCTTCAAAAAGAGAAAATGTTTGATAAGATCTGCCTATAAACTCCCACCTTTACACCCTCCAATAACAGAGTGCCACATCATAAAATTAGAGTTTTTCCAAATTTTTCCAATAGATTGCACCACATAGGATTATTCAACAAAACCACTTTAATTATAAACGAATTAATGGTGAATATCATTGAAATGCAATTCAAGCTTTTTTCTTCTTGCGTTTTGCATCTTACAAATGTCCTGCTATTGCTTTTTTTTTTGAAATCCTAACATTTTCCTTTTCATACAACTGTTTTTCATGGCAAATTAATCCTACCAGATCTTTGTCGAATCATCTAAGAAGCTAAAACGGAGTTAGTCAAAATTAATCCTACCATAGTCAATTCATGAATTTTATTTCATCTCAGCCGCAAATTGAGCCTGGGTATCTCCAGCTACAACTAGCTTTCATCAACAGAATTGAATCGAATCTTGTGTGTTTTGTGTTATTCCCCAAATTAATTTTAAAAACACCTGAAAAGATTACGAGGGGTAGAACCAAAATTATTGGAATCCAAGTTGAGAACGATTTGCTCCTTCTAACACCTCAACCTAATTTTATTGAACCAAATAAGAAACTATTTTGCGCACTTTGCCTAATTCTTTCTGTTTCAACTTTTGGTTTTGATTTTCATGAGGAGCGTGCTATTCGATTTTTTAAAGGGTTTAGAAATATAAATTTAGGGTTTATAATATTTGGGATTAATAATAAACGGTGGAAGAGAGTAAAAATTAAGTTTTTATTTAATAATCACATGTGATGCACTCTATTAGAAAAAACTCTAATTTTATGATGTGACACCTTATTATTGGAGGGTGTAAAGGTGGGAATTTATAGTCAAACCTTATCAAACATTTTCTCCTTCAAAAAAGGGTTTAGAAGAGAAAGAAAATAAGATGAAAAGAGGAAGGAAACAACCTTAAAAGTATTTATTATTCACTCCCCATTATGGATTAATTAGGATTAAGTGATTTTAATGGGATTTTTTTTATACAAGTTAGAATATAGTAGTAGCATTCAAAACTTATTTGATAGCAAACATTATAGTTATTTTGATATAATCTTAAATAGTTTTAAGTAAGAAAATTCATAACCTTTTTTTTATATAAAAAGTTACTAAAATCATCCAAGAGCGCAATTAGCTTTTTAGAGAGCATTATAGCTATTTTAATACCTTTTATAATTTTTTTAGTAATTTTAGATTATAAGATTAATAACATTCATAGTTGACGAAAATTATTAAAAGTAATAAAAACATAAGGTTACTGAATTTGTTGATAGGACTATAGCTTCTTCTTTTTATTTTATTTTATAATCTTCACAGCTTTTTTTACTAATCTTAGATACGAAAATTATACTCCTCATTAAATTGATAAAATGCTACTAAATTTATTAAAGATGTTAGGTTACTAAATTAACTTATACTATAAAAATTTTTATAACCTTTATAACTTTTTTAACAACCTTAAAGAAGAACATTGGCAAATGCCATTATTGATAAAAGGCTACTAAAATTACTAACAGTATAAGGTTAATTACTGAATTTATTGATAACATTCAAAAACCTTTGATAACTTAAATAGCTTTTTAATGAACATTTGATGAGGAAGTTGATAATCTTATTCTTATTCATTTTTTTTTTTTGCATCAGAGATCGATAACCTTCTTAATTGATTAATGTTTTAACTTTCATTCTTAATAGGCATGTAGTTTTTTTAGTAAATTCAAATAAGAAAATTGATAACCTTCCTTGATTATTGAAGATAACCATAATTGTATAATAATTTAAGTTTTTTTTTTCGTTCAATGAGATTAATTATTTCAAATCTCTGTAAACTAAATGACCAGATTTTGATGATTAATTAATCAAAATTTATGAAAATAAAAAGTACGCATGTGTGGATTATTAACATACGTGCAGTACACGTGCTTTAACTAGTATATATATATTCATTTAAATTAGCATGAACACTTGATAGTGGAAGCTCATCATAAAAGATTGATAAATTCTGATGAGTGACATATTAAAATGGCTAATTAATGTAAAGATTTTGATAAACATCTTAATCTAAGCTCTTTCCTTCATTCTCAGATCCTTCGAACGAAAACTTAGGCTTCATTATAAATCTTGACAGGAATCAAAGCAGGGGCGGTGCCATGCCCCCAAGAATTTGAAAAATTAAATTTGGGGTAGTAGTTTTATATAGGAGTATGAAAATTATGTACATGTTTGGCCCCTCGAAAAATATGAGATTGCCCCCCCTCCCCTCCAAAAAAAAATGATAAATGGGCTCTTAAAAAAAATTAGAATAAACAAAGTGATCCCAAGCCCAACAATATGAAATTCAAGAGTCCAAAAATAATAAATTAAAGATTCATTTCCATTTGTTTTAATAAAAAATTTCTTTTCTACTTCTTAAGTAAGTTAAAATAGCTTTGTAAGAAAACAAAAGGACAAAAGGTTGGCTATTAAAAGCTCTCATTTCCAACCAGCAAAGCTCTTGTAAAACTTCTCCCATTTTTGTTTCAACTCCATAAAAAAAACTCCATTGTTCTTTATTTTCTCAAGATACAAAGAAAGTAAGGACCACACCATTCATCTTGTCTCCTTTAATGGTAAGTTATGGGTTTTTCATTTTTTTATTCAATTTGAAAGTTTTATTTACTTTTTTGATAAATTTTGTAAATTTTAATGTGTATTGAGAGTGAAAGTGACTTATATTACATTTAAATATGTTAAACAGAAAAAGCCATGTTATAATTTGTTGTATTTTATACATTATCATAATATATTTGACAATTGCCACTTGAAAATTGAAATTGTTATGTTCTCTAAATTAATAGGTTATTTTTTTTCTTTTTTACTACATATTTATAATGTCATTGATTTGAATTTATGAATTGCTCATTATAGATGTACTAGTATATTTATTTAAAGTATCAAGAAATTCCTTGTTTGATTGTTATAGAAACATTGGTTTAAAATTTATTTAGTTGTTATTACATTATTATGTATAAGATAAAATATGTATATATAGCTTATCAGATATAAGATAAAATATGTATGCTAAAAAAAATGTATGCTAATATAAAAAATTTTATACTAGGTACATAGCATTTCTGTTTGGCCCCAAAGATTCAAATCCTGTCTCCGCCACTGAATCAAAGCATGCTATATGAAACCACAACACTCTTGAGCTAATTATTTGGAATCTGATATATTCTGATATTTGACGAGTGATGGTCCTATGGACTCGAGTCCGTGGGAGTTACCACGCAACCGAGGCTAAATCACACGTATGATCATAAATTGATGTGAATTTTAAGTTTACCCATATAGTATTTTAAATGAATTTTAGTTTGGAATGTGAAATTTTTCAAAATTTTGTATTTATTGAGGTAGAAGTTCAACATAAAGTTTCGTACCAAATAAATTTTTCTTTTGTTCAATTAAGGACATTAATAATTAAGATACGATTTGAACATGAAGTTTAACTCCAAATAAATTTTTTATTTATTTTATAGGTAGATATGGACTTCTAAACATTGGGTAAACTTAAAATTCGCATCAATTTATGATCATACGTGTGATTTAGTCTCGGTTGCGTGGTAACTCCCACGGACTGAAGTCCATAGAACCATCACTCATATTTGACAAGAATCTGATTTTTGCTTGATATATGTTTGATATTAAATGAGTAATTATTAATAACGGTACATGTTAGCTTTTGCATATGCTAAAAATTGATTAGATTCAATTATCCATTCATCTTATTGATTAAGTAGTTATTACTATTTGATTTTATAATCTCCAATTAATTAATGAAGGAGGGAGGCAGAGGCAGATTACATTACATAGCATTTATTATTGCTAATGGCTTCAGCTGGATAGGACCCTCAAGTTGCACCCTATATGATAAAGATTTGAGATAACAGAAGTAATTTGGGTAAAATGTGTTCTATATTTTCTGTATTGAATTAAAGTATTTATAGTACAAGGCTTAAACTAAAGATAAGGATTAGTTACATTTGAAAATATACAGCTAAGTATAAGGGAAAATATTGAAAATATAGTTTATCCTATCTATATGTTGGATTTGCTGTTGGATTTGAAATCATATTCCCTCCATTACTCCCCTGCAAGATGGTGGAGCCATTAATGACACCAATCTTGGGCATTAGTGTGAGGAATCTGTCTTTGGATAATGCCTTAGTGAGAGCATCTGCAAGCTGATCGACTGTGGAGATGTGTTGCACTCGAAGTCGACCTTCCTTCACTTTTTCTCGAACAAAAAAATAATCTAATGCCAAGTGCTTCATTCTGGTGTGAAAAACAAGATTAGAGCATGTATATGTGGCACTTAGATTGTCACAAAGAACAAGTGGAGCTTCAGGTAAAGTGACATGTAGTTCATGAAGAAGTGATTCAATCCAAGTAAGCTCAGAGACACTAGAGGCAATGGCTATATACTCAGCCTAGATAGAAGACTTTGCCACTGTTTTCTGCTTTTTGGAACACCATGAAAACTATTGCCAAGATAAAGAATGTATGCAGATGTTGATTTCTTGTCATCCGGATTTCCTGCCAAATTTGAGTCAGTGTAGGCAGTAAGTGTAGGTTTGGCTTCTCTTCTGATGTGAAAGCCATGCAACATAGTTCCTTTAAGATATCTCAAGACACATTTGAGAGCTTGAAGATGTAGTGTTGTGGGCTTATGCATGAACTGTGAGAGCTTGTTCACTGCATAACAAATGTATGGCCTGGTAAGTGTTAGATACTGGAGAAAACCAATGAGATTTCGGAATTCAATGTCATCAACACTTGCAGTGCCATCATTAAGTGTTAGTGCATTCGAGGTTGACAGTGGAGTGTTACATTCCTTTGCTCCAGTCATGTTTGCCTTTTCCAACAAATCGGCAATGTATTTTGATTGAGAAAGGAAAAGAACCGAGGCAGTATTGGGTACCTTAATTCCCAGAAAGTAATGCAGGCTGCCAAGATCTTTGATGGAAAACTTTAAAGCCAGAGCTTGAGTAAATGTTGCAATAAATTCTTTGTTGTTTCCTATCAAGATCAGATCATCAACATATACAAGCATATATGCAAGTATATCACCAGACTTATATATGAAGAGTGATGTATCTGCAACAGAATTCATGAAGCCAGAAGAGATTAGAAAATTGCTCAAAGCACAATACCAGGCACGCGGTGCTTGTTCCAGGCCATAGATTGCCTTCTTTAACTTGCAAAGCAAAGTTGGATGTTGTTTGTCATATAGAACATGATGTTGCTTCATGTAAATCTCATCTTGAAGATTACCTTGCAAGAAGGCATTATTCACATCAAGTTGCTGTAGAGGCCAACCATTAGTGACAGCAAGGCATAACACTAATCTAATGGTAACATGTTTTACCACAGGACTAAATGTTTCTGTAAAATCAACCCCCGGTCGTTGTGTAAACTCTTTGGCTACAAGTCTTGCTTTATAGCGAGCTATAGAACCATCTGCATTTCTTTTAACTCTGAAAACCCACTTGCACCCTACAATGGTGCGGTTTGTTGGAGCTGGTACTAAATCCCATGTTCTATTTCTGTTCAAAGCCTTCAATTCTTCAAGCATTGTTTGCTTCCACTGAGGATCTTTAATGGCAGTAGTGGCACTAGTAGGTTGAACTGTTCCTGGAAGAGGATGTTTAGTGGCAGTATATAGTATTTTTGGCTGGAAAATATTATTCTGAGACCTAATAATCATGGAATGTGTTCGTTGAGGTTGATTACCTTGTTGGGGAACAGTTTCTGATGTTGTCTAGGAAAACCCTGCACACACAAGAGCCAAGTCACCACTGTTAGTTGCCTGAGGAGATTTTGTTTGTATGAAAGGTTTGGTTGGAGGAATTTGTGGTGTTTCTGTATTAGTTAGTGGCATCATTACAGTGGCATTTTCGGTGGCACTAGTTGATGCAGTTTGGGAAGCTGCAGAAGAAGTATTAGTGGGACTAATGGATATAAAGTCAGTGTCAAAGGCAGGATTCCAGGTTTCAGTAGTGGCACCAGAGGCAATGGACTGTCCTGCAGCAAAATTCTTTAAAGGCAGTTTTGTTTCATCAAACATAACATGTCTTGACACAAAAATTTTGTTGCTTGATAAATCCAAACACAATATGCACTTTGATATTTGGAATAACCAATGAAAACACATGATCTCGACTTTGCCTCCATTTTGTGTTGAGTGTAAGGTTTCAACCAAGGGTAACACAAATAACCAAATACTTTGAGCTTTTCAAAATTTGGTTCCTGTTGGAAAAGCTTTTGAAAAGGATTTTGATTTTCCAAGACTTTAGTTGGCATTCTGTTTAAAAGATAAACAGCAGTAGAGAAAGCATAAGGCCAATATTTCAGAGGCATAGATGCATGATGCATGAGAGTCAAACCTTTTTCAACAATCGATCTGTGTCTTCTTTCTACAATTGCATTATGTTGAGGTGTGTGAGGGAGGTGTTTGGAGGTGTTGTATCCAAGATCTAGGAAAAAACCTTTGAGTTTTTCAAATTCACCTCCACAGTCTGAGAAAACAATTACAATCTTTGTTTTGAAATAGTTCTCAACAAGACTTTGAAATTTTGGAAATAAAAGATAGACATCAGAATTGAACTTCATGGGATAAAACCAAGTAATCGTGTGAACAAGTCAAAAAATGCCACATAATATTTAAAACCTTGATTAGATGTGATCCTTGTAGGACCCCATACATTAGTGTAAATAACATCTAAAGGACCTCTACTAGTGACACTAGAGGTAGAAAAAGGTAAACAATGACTTTTATTGCATGAACATGCATTACAGGAACTGAAATGCTTATTTGATGAACAAGGTAGTGAAAAGGAATTTAAAACAGAATGTAAAGTACTGGAATTGGGATGCCCGAGCCTCTGGTGCCATGTTTCCAGGTCGGTTTTAGTGCCAAGCATTGCCAATGCTTTTGGTTCAAATATGGGTGGATTGTTGTTGGAAAAATAGTATAGTCCTCCTTCATTCAGGCCGTGTGCCACTGGCTCCTTTGTGTGCAAGTCCTTCACAAGAAAATTTTTAGAAAAAAATTCAACAGAAACATCATTAGATTCAGTGAGTTTAAGAACTGAAAGTAGATTGGATTTGGACTGAGGGACACAAAGAACATCATTTAAAGACAAATGATGATTAGAAGGGGTAATTTTAGTTGAACCAGTGTGAGAAATTTTGAGACCTGTGCCATCGCCAATGAGAAGCTAATCTAGACCAGCATATTCTTGAGCAAATTGGAGGTTTTGAACATTGTTGGTGACATGGTGATTTGCACCAGAGTCAACAAGCCACCCTGCAGGAGATTGAATGGTGCTTACATTTGCAGCTGGACTTGTTCCTTTAGGCCTGATTTGTGGTAAGTTTTTGGTCAATGTCCTGGCTTTTCACAAAATTGACAGATTATTCTTTTGCCAGTGGGACTAACATTGGAATATTTGCTTGGGAGAAACAAATTGACTTGAGGCATTAGTGGGACTAAAATTACCTCTTCTTTGCTGCCATTGCCTTCCGTTGTTTCTGTTGGCATATTAAGCAGTAGGAATATTGAAATCAGAATTTCCTTGCTGCCTTTTCAAAACCTTTCATAATCTACAAACATGTCCATAAGTTCCTCAAACGAGATATAAGACTCTCGAGCTCGAATATCGGCTGCCAGTTTCTTGTATTCTGAGCCAAAACCATTGAGAGCATGAATAACTAGCTCATCCTCACAAATATCAGTGTTGATTAATTCCAATTCGTCAGCTGTGCTTCTCAGAGTTTGAAAATACTCAGATATAGACTTGGTGCCTCTCGGTGCAGTTAATTTTTCTCTCAAGGCCATCATCCTTACCTTGACTTGTTAGCATAAAGCCTGTTCAGTTTCTCCCAAGCAGCATGCTAAGAAGTTGCTGATGCAATGTGAGTGACAACAGTCTCGGAAGAGGCTATCATGCCATGAAGTAACAATCGATCTTGCCTGAGCCAGTATTCAAAGGCTGGATTAGGAATCATCTCAGTGGTTCCTGTCTTCAGTATTTGCTTTGGTGGAGATGCTTTCGAGCCATCTACGTAACCAAGCAGATCAAATCCTATCAAGAGAAACTGAAATTGAGTCCTCTAGGATGGAAATATTTGTTGCTGTCAGCTTAATGGGAAGATATGCTGCAGTATTGATAGTAAATAATGGTAGGTTCTGGCTGGAAATTAAGGAGAGGACCAGATTCTGGTGAATTTGCGGATTTTGCGAAAGACATAGTGGGACTAGGAGATCTAGGAGGGTAGGAAGAAGAAAACACCAGGAAAAGAAAAAAAAAAAACTCGTTAGAATTTTTGACCTCTTGATACCATAAAGGTTTGAGATAACAGAAGTAATTTGGATAAAAAGTGTTCTATATTTTCTGTATTGAATTGTAGTATTTATAGTACAAGGCTTAAGCTGAAGATAAGGATTAATTACAGAAAATATACCCTTAAGTATAAGGGAAAATATTCAAAGTATAGTTTATCATATGGATTTGAAATCCTATATGAGAACCCGCTTGATGAATATGATCTCCATCGTTTTCCTTTTCCTGCAAAACAAGTGTTCGAGCAAGTGGAATCTGGCAATGGGGTTCCAAGTTTTGTTTGAGACATACTTTTTTCGATGAAATATGATTTTTTATATTAATGTTAACGTTCCTTCTCTCCTTACGAGAAGATTATTTACAATTTTACATTGTTATCCAGTACCAGATTATTTTATTTTATTTAAAAACCAAGTATGAGATGAAGTGAAAGCCAGCTATGGTGCTAGGAATTTTGATCTAGATTAACTATTCATTAGAGGAGAGAAAAAAGAAAATGTCTTCTTCTTCGTCCCATTAAAATTTAAAATTTGATTAATCTTCATACTTTATTTTATATTATCATTATAATATTATATAATAATAATCGGATTAAGACCCAATTAAATAACAAGTTATTATCTTTTAATTAATATATACCTAGGACGATCCTTGTATTTATCTAGCTATATAGTTCAACCAATGGATAAAGATTCTTGAGTGCCTTTCAAGTTTGAGTTGCAATTTGAGTTTCAGTGGCAATTTGAAACTGATGAATAGAAGTAATGTGAGGCAATTAATTAGTTTGATTTGATTAGCAATCTACATTGTAGTGGGATAGTGCCCATTTGTTGGGCCGGGTAAATAAAAATTTGACCTTTTAACAAATTGAAAATCCGAGAGATATTATTCCCCTGTTTTTTTTATTGGGGGGGGGGGGGGGGAATTTCCCCTGTTTCCTGATTAACAAGTAGAAGTAATAAATTACCTTTTAAAAAAGATAGAAATATACAAGAACCCTAATTTCTAGTCTTGAACAATCACGAGAGGTAGCAAATCGAGATCCTAGAGATGGTTTTTTCCTACATAAAATCGAAATCAAAGCCAATTTTGTTCTATGCTTCTTCTGCATCTTTTCGTGCAGACAGGGTTTCCCTTGGACTACTCCAAAATCTAACCAGCAAATTCAAGCCCCAATGGCTCCAAAGCCCTTTACTTTCAAGAACAAGCTTTACAAGGTTCAATGTGGTTTCTATCGCCACCGTGGCCGGCGGCGCTGCTCGACGACTATCATATCCACGCGGTGGTTTTGCTCAAGCAACAAGTAGGTTTTACCATTCCAATCGGAACTTACCTAGGCAAATCAGCAAATCGACGTTTCAAGGTCAGCTGGTTGGCAGTGCTGTACTACTGGGTATTTGTCTGTTGTTTTTTATTAGATTAGAAAGAATCCCATACACAGAAAGGCTTCACTTTACACTAAGTACCGGATGTGAGAAGGCGTTGAGCTTGAGCACAAAATTTGAGAAGAAACTTATTACAAGGAAAACACTCCCTCAATCGGATCCTCTAGTCATTCGGGTTCAATCAATTTTCAGAAACCTAATTCACGGCTTAAATAAAGGGTTGATGCTCCAAGGCGAGCCAAGGTTGGTTTCAGAAAATTCTAAATTTCCAAGCCTGACTAAGGAATATCATACTAGTGCAGTTAGTGCACACATGAGAGAGGGAAATCGTAGATGGAAACCTGCTGTTATGCATTTGGATGGAAAAGTTTGGGAAATTTATGTTGCAGACAAAGATAAAATTATCAATGCTTCTTGCGGTCCTAATGGGAAAATTGTTATTAATTCTGGGTATCTTAAACATCTCAAGTCTGATGAAGAGATTGCTGCAGTTCTTGCCCACGAGGTAATGTTAAATTCTACTCCCGATATAAATTGTTTGCAAATTTGCTTAGTTTGGTACTAGGAAAAATACTTGGCAAGGCCTCCGCATCCTGCTCGATGACTTGGGCACTTGGCAGTCAAGAACTACAATTTTGATGAGTTAAATTTCCCTTTTCCATGATCCAAAAATTCCAAGCTGACCCAATAATTTTGCTCTTTCAGATGGGGCATGCTGTAGCTCGGCATGTTGCTGAAGGTATGTTAAGGAGGCTCGTGTTGCTACTACTAACATTCGTCGGTCTTGGTGCATTGGACGTAATATTCAAACTGCGACATACCCTACCAGCTATTTTAGTAGACAACTTCTTTAGCCGAAGGTACTCTTTTACTTGTAAATAAATATGTGTGATCAATTTAATTAACCTCTAGTATTCTTTACTTTCTTCTTCTAAAAGAAAACAAAATGCAAGAAAATCCTAGTAATTCTTTTTTGTTATTCCTGTTGAAGGAGGGAGGCAGAAGCAGATTATATAGGGTTAATGTTAATGGCTTCAGCTGGATACGACCCTCAAGTTGCACCTAATCTTTATGAGAATAAGATTCCGCTAATGTTCCCTGAAATTCCACCTAATGTTTTTGAGGATTTAGAGTACTGGCTTTCCTTTGTAGCAAGTCACCCTCCTTGCAAAAAGAGAGCCAAGTTGTTGAAGGAACCCAAAACGATGGAATTGGCAAAACAAGTATACGAGGATGTGAAAGCCAGAAATCACATTACATGTTTTGTTTGAAGTTTAAGTCTCCAATGGAAATTTGTGTAAAAAGTAAATTTCACAGGCTAGTCGTACATTCTGAAATTTCTTATTCAAGATGATCCCCCCCAAACTTCCATAGTATTGGACATTTTTCCCCTCAATCTTTTTTTTAACTGTCTAAAACGGAACAGTTTTAAGTCTCCTAATTGCTAAGAATCTTCAATCATGATGTTGACCTTATTACTATCATCAAAATACTCCTTCAATTCCAAACTTCCAAACAATACAACATTGCAATTATCCTCAAGTTTAATCTAAATCGATTACATTATTCTTACGATATCTTTAATTCAAATTCAACTTCATATTACGAGACTAACATGTCACCTTGAACCAAAGTTTCTAATTCAATTTCATATTACGAGGCTAACATGTCACCTCACCTTGAACCCAAATTTGTTTGAAAATTCGATGATCTTCCGTAATCTGTCCTATCATTTTTCCCCTATCAGAGAACAAAATTCATTTATTTGATTTAATTGATACATGTACCTCGATAGTTGCACCGCTTAATCGTGTTTTCTAGTTTCTATTCCTTTTTATAAATCGCTCAACGCCAAAAAAAGTTTCTAAAACAAGGTAAAAACTTCACCGATTTCATCATAGGAAAGGTACACTCAAACGAAGAAAAGATCTTTGATGCAAACCCATAGTTGTATTTCAATTCGACTTTTTACTACATTACTTCCTAAAAGTGTGCCCCCTGAGGGGAAAAGAGTTAGGGAATAGGGGTAGGAACGACCTTTTATGGGTATAATTCATGTTCGGTCCTCCACTCAACAAGCTAGCACTGGATTAATTAGCTTCCGGCGGAATCCGCTTGGAAGGCCCGGCCTTCAATTGGGACAAGAGATGATGCACGCTGAACTAGGATGCTTGGAAATGGCGTACATCTTTTAATTTGGAACTTCTACCTTCTAATCTGTCAAAATCGGAACAATTTTAAGTTTCTGAATTACTAAGAAGCTTCAATCATGATAATGCCTTTAATACTATCATCAAAATACATACTCCTTCAATTCCAAACAATACAACATAGCAATTATCCTTAAGTTTAATTTAAATCGATTACATTCTTTACGATATTTTTAATTCAGCTCCATATTACGAGACCAACATGTCACTTAGAACCAAAGTTTGAAATTCGATGATCTTCCGTAATTTGTCTTATCTATAATAATATTTATCTTTGAACTCTGCCGTAACTTTAATCCAAGTGAGCTTTTCAAATGACTTCGCTTTAACATTTTTTCCCACCAATGTCTAGCTTTTCCATCCAACAATCTTACTTCCACTCTTAATTTTAGGACATCGCTTAGCTCCATATCTTCCATTACATCCAAAAACCAAGATATCCATTCTTTCACTTTATCGGCTTTATTACGTTCTTCAAAAATTTTACAACCCAATTCTTTTGCTTCTTTCACCTTCTTTGCTATTTTTTTTTAAAAGCAAAGTAAAGAATATTATTAACAAGATACTGGAGTAAAACTCTAGTCTGTACAAAAGGGTGTAATTAAAGCACCTAATTCACATTACAACTCTAAAAGAAATCAAGCTCTACATAGCTATCCAACCAGAAAAGATTAGACACAATCTGTAAAAACCAACAGGGCCCAAAATTAGACACCTTCTTTGCTAAGCAAGCAGTACTAGTACAAGTACATGTAGCTAATTTGAGTATTAAAAGACTCCATTGGCATATACTCCCTTTGTTCCTTTTTACTTGTCCCTTTCCCTTGTTTCTTTTTAATTGTTCCTTATATTTTCTTTCCATAAATACCCTTCTTGAAACATGAGTTTAATTCAAAGGTCAAACATGAATTTAATTAGAGAGAAACAATGGCTTAAGGGTATTATAGGAAGATTAAGTGAAATTGTAATAGAATTTAGGAAACTAACTGAAATTAACTACTTTTCTTAAAGAAATAAATCGGTTAAAAGGGACAATTAAAAAGGAACAGAGGGAGTATATGCTTTTCAATCATTTAAATTCAGCATGAAGACGCTGATAGCGGAAACTCATCATAAAAGATTAATAAATGCCGATGAGTGACATATTAAAATGGCTAATTGATATGTAAAGATTTTGATAAACATCCTAATTTTTCTAAGTTCTTTCCTTCATTCTCAGATCCTTCGAACGAAAACTTAGGCTTCATATAAATCTTGATAGGAATCAAAGATGCTATATATATGAAACCACAACACTCTTGAGTCTTGAGCTAGATTATTTGGAATCTGATATATTCTGATATTTGACAGGAATCTGATTTGTGCTTGATATTTGATATTCAATGAGTAATTATTAATATCGGTTCATGTTAGCTTTTGCATATGCTAAAAATTGATTAGATTCAATTATCCATTCATCTTATTGATAAAGTAGTTATTATTTCATTTTATAATCTCCAATTAATTAATAAAGGAGGGAGGCAGAGGCAGATTACATTACATAGCATAAAATTATTAATGCTAATGGCTTCAGCTAGATACGACCCTCAAGTTGCACCCTATGTTTATGAGAACAGGCTTGATGAATATGATCTCAGTCTTCCTTTTCCTGCACAACGTTTCTCTGGAAAAAAGAGAGGCAGGTTGCTAGAAACCCAAAACAATAGTCAACAGAACTTGGCAAAATAAGTATGAGAGATGAAGTGAAAGCTGGCAATGGGGTTCCAAGTTTTGTTTGAGACTTAACTTTCTATGATGAATTATGATTTTTCATCAAGATTAAGGTTTCTTCTGTTCTTATTAGAAGATGATTTACATTGTTATGATCCAGTACCAGATTATCTTATTTTATTTTATTTTTGAAGAACTTGGGAAACAAGTAGGAGATGAAGTGAAAGTCAGTTATGGTACTAGGAATTTTGTTGTAGATTAACTTTTCTTTCTTTTTTTTTTTTTTTTTTTTTGGCACAAAGATTAACTTTTCATTAGAAATGAGAAAAAAATATTTTACAAAAAGGCATATATCCCCTCTTCTTTTTTGTTTTATTAAAATTTAAAAGATGATTAATCTTCGTATTATAATCGGATTATAAGACCCAATTAAATAACAAGTTATCTTTTAATAGACTAAGGACGGTCCTTGTATTAATCTAGCTATAGTTCAAGCAGTGGGTAAAGATTCCTGAGTGCCTTTCAAATTTCAGGTGCAATTTGAAACTGATTTATAGAAGTAATTAGAACTTAGGCAATTACTAATTAGTTTAATTAGCAATCATAGTGCTAATTTGTTCGGGTAAATAAAAATTTGACCTTTTTAACAAATTGAAATCAGAGAGATCTATTGCCCCTGTTCCCTTTTATTGTAAGGAAAATTCCCCTGTTTCTCGATTAACAAGTAGTAGTAAAACCTAATAAAAGGAAGAACAAGAACCCTTAATTCTAGTCTTGAACAATCACGGGAGGAAGCAAATCGAGATCCTAGAGATGGTTTTTCCCTAAATAAAATCGAAATCAAAGCCAATTTTGTCCTATGCTTCTTCTGCATCTTTTCGTGCAGAGAGGGTTTCCCTTGGACTACTCCAAAATCTAACCAGCAAATTCAAACCCCAATGGCCCCAAACCCTTTTACTTTCAAGAACAAGCTTTACAGGGTTCAATGTGGTTTCTATC
The DNA here is from genome assembly GCA_001974825.2 of Corchorus olitorius. Lineage (NCBI taxonomy): Eukaryota > Viridiplantae > Streptophyta > Magnoliopsida > Malvales > Malvaceae > Corchorus > Corchorus olitorius. The sequence continues at coordinate 24,735 of AWUE01012247.1, forward strand.
GCCACCGTGCCCGGCGGCGCTGCTAGACTATCGTATTCACGCGGTGGTTTTGCTCAAGCAACAAGGAGGTTTTATCATTCGAATCGTAACTTAGCTAGCCAAATCAACAAATCGACGACTCAAACACAGAAAGGCTTGGGTGTTTGTTTGTTGTCTAGGATTAGATTAGAAAGAATCCCATACACAGAAAGGCTTCACCTCACACTAAGTACTGGATACGAGAAGGCGTTGAGCAAAAGAATTGAGAAGAAGATGCTCCCACCATCAGATCCTCGAGTCATTCGGGTTCAATCAATTGCTGAAAACCTAATTAACGGCTTAAAACAAGGGTTGATCCTCCAAGGCGAGCCAAGGTTGGATTCAGAAAATTCTAAATCAATTCCAAACCTGACTAAGGAATATGATAGTACTGCAGTTAGTGGACACATGAGAGAGGGGAATTATAGACAAAAGCGTAGATGGAAACCTGCTATTAAGCATTTGGAAGGAAAAGGTTGGGAATTTTATGTTGCAGACAAAGATAAAATCAATGCTTATTGCCATCCTAATGGAAAAATTGTTATTAATTCTGGGTTGCTTAAACATCTCAAGTCTGATGATGAGATTGCTACAATTCTTGCCCACGAGGTAATGTTAAATTCTACTCCCGATATAAATTGTTTGCAAATTTGCTCAGTTTGGTACTAGGAAAAATACTAGCCAAGGCCTCGGCATCCTGCTCGAGTGACTTGGCAGTCAAGAAATACGATTTTGATGAATGAAAATTTCCCCATCATTTCCTTTTCCTCGAGATTTTTCCAAAATTCTAAACTGACCCAATAATTTTCCTCTTTCCGATGGGGCATGCTATAGCTCGGCATTTCGCTGAACGTACATTAAGGTGGCTCGTCTTGCTACTACTAATATTCGTCGATGCATTTGATGGTACATTCAAGCTGAGCCATATCCTACTGGTAATATTAGTAGATAACTTCTTTAGCCGAAGGTACTCACTTTTAAATATCTCATCAATTTAATTAAATAACCTCTAGTATATATTCTTTGTTTTCTTCTTCTAAAAGAAAAGAAAATGCAAGAAAATCCTAGTAATTCTTTTTTGTTATTCCTGTTGAAGGATGGAGGCAGAAGCTGATTATATAGGGTTAATGTTAATGGCTTCAGCTGGATACGACCCTCAAGTTGCACCTAATCTTTATCAGAATCAGTTTCCGCTAATGTTCCCTGGAATTGGACCTAATGTTTATGAGTATCTAGACTACTGGTTTTCCTTTGCATTAACTCACCATTCAGGAAAAAAGAGAGCCAAGTTGTTGAAGGAACCCAGAACGATGGAATTGGCAAAACAAGTATACGAGGATGCGAAAGCCGGAAATCCCATTACAAGTTTCGTTTGAAGTTTAAGTGTCCAGTGAAAATTTTTGTAAAACGATAATTTCACAGGCTAGTGTACTCTGAAAATTTCTTATTCAAGTTGATTGAACTTTTTTAACGGGTTACCGATCCTAAACTTTCATAGTATGGACATTTTTTCCCTTCTTTTAATTGGGAACTTCCACCTTCTAAAATGTCAAAATGGGAACAAATTTAAGTCTCCTAATTGCTAAGAAGCTTCAATCATGATGTTGCCCTTATCACTATCATCAAAATACTCCTTCAATTCCAAACAATACAACATTGCAATTATCCTTTTAATCTAGATCGATTACATTCTTTACGATATCTTTAATTCAACTTCATATTTCGAGACTAACATGTCACCTTAATCCAAGTGATCTCGTGTCTAGCTTTGCCATGCAACAGTCTTACTTCTACTTTTAATTTTAGGACGTCGCTTGGCTCCATATCTTCCATTACATCCAAAAACCAAGATATCCAATCTTTCACTTTATCGGCATCATTACGTGCTTCAAAAATCTTACAACCCAACTCTTTTGCTTCTTTCACCTTCTTTGCTATTAAGCAAGTAGTATTAATTAATACTAGTACATGTAGCTAATTTGAGTATTAAGAGACTCTATTGACGTATATATATGCTTTTCATTCATCTATATTAGCATGAACATACTAATAGGAGGATTGCTAAGAGTTGAAAATGGAGTGTGGATTCAATTCTCAAAGTCAGTTGGAAGGTGTGATGTCAATGAAGCTGAAGTTCTCGCAATTAAAGAAGTTGTGATCTTGTATGGGGCTTCAAGATGGGCACAATCGCATGGCTTGATTGTGGAGAGTGATTCGAGCAATGCATTTAAATGGGTGACTAATCCAGAAAGTGGTCCGTGGGAAATTCGGAAATGGCTTAGCTTAATCTTAGCTGTGAAGGAAAACTCTCTAGCTTTTGCATCCAACACACTCTCAGAAGTGCAAATGGTGAAGGTGACACACTTGCAAAAAGTGGAGTAGATAGAGCTACCCCTTACTCCAATGTTTTCCTAATTAATCTGTTACTATGTTTTCTCATTTACTTATTATTTACTCTTTTGTATCTGATCATTTTCTTGGTTCTTCCTTTCTTTAATAAATCCCAATTTGCCTTAAAAAAAAAAGATTGATAAATGCTGAGGATGAGTGACATATTGAAATAGCTAATTGATGTTAAGAACTTGATAAACATTTGTAGATAGGTTCTTTTGTTGTGGTGGAGGAGACGTCGCAAATAGAGTAAAGGGATATGCAGGAGGTGGCGGAGAGGAAGACCGGAGCAGATCTCAGTGAGAGTATGGTGGTGGCAGGTGGTATGTAGGCTTTTTACGGTGGTTTGATGTGAGCAGAGTTTTAGGGTAAATTCTCTTGAGAGCAAAAAGTCCCTTTCAATGGTCTTGACTCCACTATTTATAGTGGAGAGGCTTAGAAGCAAAGAATGAGTGTAATAATTACGAGATCCCGTAATTAAGACACGCGTGATATCAATTAATAGTTGACTGCAATAACGTGCAGTAATTCACGATAGGATTGATTTAGGGTGTCAAGGATCTCAGTAAATAGGTGCAATCGAGTGATTCACGGTGGAATTGATTTAAGATGGCAATCCCATGAATTATGGTAAGAAGGAAATAATCAAGGAGGATGGTTAAGGTTTATCACTCTCACGTGAGAAAAGGTTGGGATTTTATCTCCAACTACCTCCTAGTCCTAGCCTCCAAGCCAAACTCTCCGACATATCCCAAAGGTGGAGCTGACATTGGACCCTGCCATATCCTATGTCAACCCCATCGTATCGTCAAATACTAGCGGGTATGCGCTGCATGTTACAACGCCAAAAAGCAGTGTCAACATTTTGCCCCCTGCATGAGAATTCTTAGTATAAGCAGTTCTTATGCATATATCATAAAATAATAATAATTTGCAAGTGCAGCGTTATTAAATATATATAATCAGTATATTTCTTATTTATTTATTTGTCTTTTGTTGCCCCCTGCATAGGAGATGCAAATATACTTTTCTAGCACTACACGTCTCAGTGCAAGTAAGAATTGAAAGGATCTATGCTTGCTCTCTGCACATGAGTGCATGGTGCTTGACATGTAAATATGTTTATTTTTTATATGCACTTTAAAATTGGTACCAGTCAACGCCTTTTTTTTCTTGTCGACGCCCTGTGTCAAGTTCTCATGTCAAAATCTCATACTAGTACTTTATGGTAAGTTTTACGTTACATCCTCTAGCAAATTCTTATGAAAGTATCTTGTGTCAGTACCATGTGATAGCTACTGTGGCAAGACCCTATGGAAATACCATTACCATGTTTCAATTACTTTATTTCAATATTTTATTATCGAGGGGTATGAGAAAATTATAAGTTCCTTTAATTATTAAATAACAAACATATAATTGAATCAATTTAAGATTGGCTTAAGAATTAATTACGTACCCTCTTACAATATACCAATACCTAATACCAATACCTTTTGCAATATAACGTGGTAATAGTCCCTCTTGCACCTGGTGGCAATACCTTATGGCAATTACCCTCTTGCACTACCATATTGTAATAGCCTCTTGCAGTATCTTGTGTCAATTACTTTATTTCAATATTTTATTACCGATGGGTATGAGAAAATTATAAGTTCCGTTAATTATTAAATAACGAATGTATAATCGAATCAATTTAAGGTTGGCTGAAGAATTACCCTCTTGCAATACCATGTGGTAATTCCCTCTGACAATATAGTGTCAATACCTTCTGACAATACCTTTTGTCAATACCCTCTGATAATAACTTCTTGTAACACCCTATGTTAAACATCTTGACAATACCTTCTTACAATACCCTATTACGCCAACACCTTATGTCGATAGCCAATGGGTATGAAAATTTACACGTTTATTCAATCATTATTATACAAGTATAAATAAGAATATATAGTCAAATTAATTTAGGATTGGCTCAACCTTAACTTCTTCAAATCTATTTAATTTTAGGATCATATTCTAACCTAATTGATTTAGGAACCCTATTATAATTTAGATTTCCTATAATAATTAGGGTTGTAAGAGCAGTGCCGTCCAAAACATAAGAAGCAAAAGAAATTACGGAATCGCTTTGAAGAGAAAGGCGTTGGTGTGAATTAAGAGCCAAGTGATAACGTTCTAAGTCAGGAAATTAATTCGGTAAGCTTTTTTTTTTTTTTTTTGGGTTTGTTTCTTTCTTTCTTTTCTTCTCACATTGTATAATGGTGCCATCTTATGATTTCTTTGTAGTTTTATCAAATAGCTTCTGGTACCAAGATCATTATTATTTTATTTAATGGCTATTGTCACCACTTAATTGTCTTTTAATTAGTGCCTTTATGATTTCTTAGGCCTCATCGTTATAGGCTAAAGCCTATATATGTTTTAATTAGTTTCAATATGGTCTGGTCGGTTTGATTTCAAAGTTTGTGCATTTAATTTACTCATGATTGCTATTATTATTATGCTATCGTTTGCGAAATAGTTCATCTATATACAAATTTATTAAACTTTGTTCAACTCAATTTGTCAAATAAATATATCATCAATATATATGCAATTTAATTGTAATGTTATAATAAACAATTTATCATCAGTATATTTACTCTTCTTCTAATTGATATATCTCTCTTTAGCAATACATATATGTATATAGTATTTATGTGTTTCGTGATTGGCAGAGATTTTTTTTTATTAATTTTAATATATTCCTCTTTTCAAAGTGGAATTAGGCAATGGATTTTCTTTCACTAGTGCCTTGTGTTATGAGATCAAGCATATATAAGCTAATTTCTATGCGATATACATACTCATATATAATATATATGTTTCAGATTTGTGATTCTTTCAACATATATAATTTATGCAATTAACCTATGTTATATGTATAATCTTCTTCTCTTTTGTCTTTTTATGTGAATTCATGCATAAATTTATGTATCCACAAAATTAAAAAGCAAGTGAGAGTACTTATCTCATAATTTTTTTTTTGTGTATCTCTCAGGTTCAATGCCTTTGTCATGGTGGAGACCATTTGTGTAGCTCCCATGTTCAACACCTTGGAGTATTTGCAGCATCTAGCTTATGGCGTTGGAGAGAAGTATGGTGTTGGCGGCACCATGTGGAATTATTTGAGAGAAACGCCTTATAGCCTCATAGGTAAAGGCACCGCCTTCCGTTTCTTACGTGCAAGAGGGTATTATTCGGCACCGCCTTCTATGCCTATACCTCTAGTATTACTGCTCATTGTATTGCACTCTTCATAAACGAGAGGCTCTTATGTCTCATTGCCAATGGCAACATCTTCTTTGTTGATATATCTACACGTTAGAAGTTTTCATGCATGTACAAGTAATATGAAAGTAGCATATATATACGGCAAATCTGAGCATTGAAAACAATGTATAAGAGATTCTTTTTTCATACCGTTCTGACTATTGCCCCCTGCATGGAAATCCGATTAGTATGAAGGAAGTTCCATGCATAATATGATTAGTAAAGAATGCTTTGCAATAAACTACCATATAGAGAATTCTTTTCTGAAGATGGGTGCTCATATAAGAGCTAGAGTATTCTTTCTGAAGATGGGTGTTCACATAAGAGTTACTGCATAGAGTATTCTTTCTGAAGAAGGGTGCTCACATAGGAGCTACCGTATAGAGTATTTTTTTTTCGAAGAAAGGTGCTCACATAAGAGCTACCATATAGAGTATTCTTTCTGAAGAAGGGTGCTCACATAAGAGCTACCATATAGAGTATTCTTTCTGAAAAAAGAGTGCTCACATAAGAGCTACCATATAGATTTCAAAAATGCATCTCCTTTAACATTGGAGTATGGAGCTCTGTGTATCAAATTTCATCACCCTTTGTGTATCAAAGTATTAGAGCAAGAGGCTAGTAACACCGTAGCCTTCGTAATAAAGGTTGGTTGCATCATAAACAAATAAGAGTTGTAAGAGCGAGTGGCATCAAAGGCCAGATGTATGAGAGAGGCACAAGAGCCGACGGCATTAGAAGCCAGTTGCATCACAGCAAGTAGGAGGCGCAAGAGCCAGTGGCATAGCTAGTATGTATTGGGCGACTTAGGCCAGCATGCAAAAGACTTCATAATATTGGAAAGAGGTGATATTTTGTAAACACCATATGCAAGAGGCTTCCAGGACGTTGGAAGGAGGTGAGACTTCGCTAACACCATTGGAAGGAGGTGAGACTTCGTGAACACCATATGCTTTTGACATTGAAAGAGGGTGATAGTTTCGCGAACACCATATGCCTTTGACATTGAAAGAGGCACAAACACCATATGTTTTAACGTTGAAAGAAGGTGATAGTTTCGCGAACACCATATGCCTTTGACATTGACATTGAAAGAGGGTGATAATTTCATGAACACCATATGTCGTTGACGTCGTAATTGTGAATACCACATCGCGAGTACCATATGCCATCTCCCTGTTTGTTTTCTTTTCGCTCCTTCCACGGAATAAATATAACTCTTTTCATAACAGCAAAACTATGGTGGAAGAGCGAAATTCAATACCACGTTGACGCCAAATGCCTTTATTGTCGCGAATACCATAACATATCGCGAGTACCATGCCTTTAGCGTCGCGAATACCATACCACATCGCGAGTACCATGCCTTTAGCGTCGCGAATACCATACCACATCGCGAGTACCATGCCACATGCCACTGTACATATCTTTGTCGTTGGAAGAAGGAATACTATATCGCGAATGCCACATTGTGAATACCACATCGCGAATGCCACATTGCGAATACCACATCGCGAATGCCACATTGCGAATACCACATTGGAAATACCACATGCCTTTGATGTTTGAAGCGAACGCCACATGCTTTTGATGTCGCCAATACCACATCGCAAATACCATATCGCGAATGCCACATGCCTTTGACATCGCGAATACCATATTGGAAATACCACATCGCGAATGCCACATGCCTTTGACGTCGCGAATACCACATGCCTTTGACGTCGCGAATACCACATCACGAATGCCACATGCCTTTGACGTCGCGAATACATATTGCAAATACCACATCGCGAATGCCACATGCCTTTGACGTCGCGAATACCACATTGCAAATACCACCACATGCTTTTAACATTGGAAGAAAGTATAAGTCATCACGTTGAAAGTAAGTATCATTTAATTTCATAAGTAAAAGGCACCGCCTGCATTAGCTTCTATTTTGAAAGCAAGTATTGGTAACACCCTTCATGATGGAAAGTTTATGTAACGCCTTCAACCAGACGTGGCACCGACAATGTGAGGCGCTTTCACTTGTTGCATCTACTTACATAGAATGTAGGCGTTGTAAGCCTTTTTTGAAGCTGCATAGCTATAGGCATTGTACGCCCTTTTTTTTAAAGCTGCATAGGCTAGAAGTATCAACAAAGAAGGGCACTCCTGGAGGTGCAACCAGTGCAGCACTCCTAAGGGTGCACTCACTCCAAGTCAAAATATAGATTTTTTTTAATGGGCTACATAGGCCAGAATCATCAACAAGGAAGGGCACTCCTGGAGGTGCAACTAGTGCAGCACTCCTAAGGGTGCACTCACTCCGAGTCAAAATATAGATTTCTTTAACAAGGAAGGGCACTTATGGCTACAATCCTTTTTGAGTATGGAAATTTGATTGGCTACATAAGCCAGAATAATAAAAAAAGGAAAGGCACTTATGGCTATGATCCTTGCTGAGTATTAAATCTTGATGTAAAACTCAATTTTTTTTTGTGCTCCAAGAACTGCTGAAGTTCAGTCTTGGTAACATAGCGTCAGTAGCAGAGGTTGTGAGGTACTTCACGCTCAGAACGTTATTCAACGTTGATGTGGTGCTGTCGACGTTGGTTGTTTTAGATGCAACTGGAAGCTCCAGTCCCTTGCCATTGTCACCGTTCACTGCCTTGACTAGTTGGATATATCTCTCTTCCGTGGCAACCATCCGTCATTCGTCTTTTCGTCGAACGCTTTGGTTCTCTCGTCAAAGGCCACCATTTTTTTTTTGCGCCATCATCTCTTGGACATACGCAGGTGTGTCAGATCCATTTCCGCAAGCACTTATGATCGCTCACTGTCGTCTGAATTCGCCGTTGATTACTCTTTTGTGATCGCTCCTCCCCAGTGGAGTCGCCAAAATGTAGATAGGTTCTTTTGTTGCGGTGGAGGAGACGTCGCAAACAGAGTAAAGGGATATGCAGGAGGCGGCGGAGAGGAAGACCGGAGCAGATCTCAGTGAGAGTGTGGTGGTGGCAGGTGGTATGTAGGCTTTTTACGGTGGTTTGATGTGAGCAGAGTTTTAGGGTAAATTCTCTTGAGAGCAAAAAGTCCCTTTCAATGGTCTTGACTCCACTATTTATAGTGGAGAGGCTTAGAAGCAAAGAATGCGTGTAATAAATACGAGATCCCGTAATTAAGACACGCGTGATATCAATTAATAGTAGACTGCAATAACGTGCAGTAATTCACGGTAGGATTGATTTAGGGTGTCAAGGATCTCAGTAAATAGGTGCAATCGAGTGATTCACGGTGGAATTGATTTAAGATGGCAATCCCGTGAATTATGGTAAGAAGGAAATAATCAAGGAGGATGGTTAAGGTTTATCACTCTCACGTGAGAAAAGGTTGGGATTTTATCTCCAACTACCTCCTAGTCCTAGCCTCCAAGCCAAACTCTCCGACATATCCCAAAGGTTGAGCTGACATTGGACCCTGCCATATCCTATGTCAACCCCATCGTATCGTCAAATACTAGCGGGTATGCGCTGCACGTTACAACGCCAAAAAGCAGTGTCAACAACATCTTAATTTTTTTGAGTTCTTTCCTTCATTCTCAGATCCTTGGAACGAAAACCTAGGCTTCATATAAATCTTGACAGGAATCTGATTTGTGCCTGCCTGATATTTGATTCAATGAGTAATTATTAATAACGGTTCATGTTTTTTTTTTTAAGGTAGATTTTATTGATAAACGAAGAGTGATTAAGAATCACTACAAAACGAACAAGACCAAGCAACTAATCCAAACAAACATCAACATAAGAAACATAAACACAAAGAACAATAAAAATCAAACCATCACAAAAAGCTAATCCAAAACCACGACACAAGTCTGACACCCCACACCCAAACTGCACAGACAACAGACACAAACTTGAAAAAACAACTCTTCACATGAATCCTGGAAAGATGCTCGACTGACAACACGCAACTCCATAAAATTACCAATCTCTCGAAAACATGAAAAAAACTCATCAATGATAACGATTAAAGAACCAGAGACACTAACTCTCTTCCTCCCATAGCCATAAATTTTTCTAAGATCACCCTATCATCGCAATCAAAAGAGATGCACAGTTTTTTCCCAATATCCAAAGTTGCTTGAGCTTCCTCTAACAAGATACGATTTCTATTTCGGACGTCACCATCTGAGTAAAAGTATAAAATTGGTCCCTGAAGTGGAGCGACCATAGCATTTTGGTCCCCCAAATGAAAAAATATGTAATTTGGTCCCTCAAGTGGAGTTAACCGAGTAATAAGTCATTTTCGTTAGTGTCCGTCTAATGTGTCATTAAACCGTATGACGTGGCAGTGACGCCATCAACTCTGCTGACATGTCATCTGCCACGTCATTTTTTCTAAATAAAAAATTCAAACAAAAAATTCAAAAAAAAAAAACTGAAAAACGAAAAAAATGAAAACGAAAAATGTGGTGGCTTCTTTTATTTAATATATAAGGCTGTTTGCAGGAGCAAACCCTGTTTGTGTAATGGCTTCTGGTGCTATGGATGTTAATTACAAGGATGAAATATATGATGAAAAGCTCATAATGCTCTCCAACCATCATCTAAAGAACCCAAAACCCAAACTCCCATCTAACCCAAACTCTTTTCTTTCCCCTTTCAGAACCGAAGACCAAAGTGCATTTTCCCTTCCCATCTTTTTCCACCACCGCCAATGCCTCCTCCGCCTGCTCCTCCTTTCAACCCAAAACCATTCGAATGCTACGTGGCGCTCACCTATTCGTTGCTCGATTGAGACTAAGGGGATCATGACGAGGCCGAGGAGAGTGGCCTCCTTGTTCGTAGTTCGTACGGTCTTCCACTAACAAAATTAACGAATCTTCGAGAGGTTCACCGGCGACGGAGATCAAGTCCTCATTCTAGTGCACTGACATACTATGATTATTCATGTTCCCTCTCCTTGACCATACAGATTGAAACCCTAGCTGCGCTTTGACTCGAATTTCGGGCACTGTTAATGGAGGCAGATCCGGCGCTATTTGAAGGTCCTGAGCTTCAATTATGGTCAATCTCAGATACCAAGCGAATGGGCTAAGTGTCGGCGCTGCCCAGCTCTGCAAAATGAAGCCACGGAGAGGAGAAGGCAAAAGGAAAGAGAAAAGAAGAAAAATCCAGTCTATTTTCGTTTGTAATTTTTTTATTTAACAAAAATTAGCAATTCGTTTTTTTTTTTTAAATTTTTTTATTCTGAAAAATGACGTGGCAAATGACACGTCAGTAGAGTTGACGGCGTCACTGCCACGTCGGATGGGTTAGCAGCACATTGGACGGACACTAATGAAAAAGACTTAATTGCTCTGTTAACTCTACTTAAGTGACCAAATTACATATTTCTTCACTTGGGGGACCAAAATGCTATGATCGCTCCACTTCAGGGATCAATTTTGTACTTTTACCCACTCTGAAAGAGAATCATTGACAGTTTCACCTATTTTCTGCTTTGATTTCTGTGACTTAACTCTAACTTAAACTTCTTACTCAACTTCTTACTACGTTTCTTATTTTTCTCCAACAGATTACTAAACCAATCCTCCTCAATATTCTCTTCAATATCCTCCAAAACTCTACTCGATCCTCTCACTGATCCTTGTTCTTTGACTATTTGAATCAAAAGGGCTTGCATGAAGACCCGAATTAGAAACGTGATTTTCTTCCAAAGAGTCAGGCACAAAATCCTCGCTATTAATGCCACCATAAATTACCATATTCCCGTTAGCAAGACCACTCTGATTTGAATTCAAAATATCCTCCACCACATCAGTTTCCAAAGATTTTGCATTATTACTAGCCATAACTCCATTAGGAAGGTCACTAAAATTTGAATTCAAACTACCCTCTACCATAATATTTTCCAAAGATTTTGCACCATAACCACCCATAACTCCATTAGAAAGATCACATTCAATTGAATTCAAACTATTCTCCACCTTATCAGTTTCCACAGAATTTGCGCCTAAAAATCCACCTGATAATTTAAAATTTGTCTCAGGCCAAGACCTCTGCCGCAACGGTTTCCACCACGGCCTCGCTCTCCACTGTAATCCGGATTCTAAATTTGATACCATACGAGTATCCAACGTCCAAGTTGGGGAGAATTGACAAACTAGGAGCAAGGATCTGCATCCTTGCAATCCTAAGGGAGTTTTTTCCTAGTTAAATCATCCAGCTGCAAGAATTTACCCCACTTATCACCAAGCACCGAAAAAAAATTAACATACCATAGTTCAAATGACACATCATCTAGTTGAACCCAAACCAGAACCTGTCTTTGGAAACCAGTGGAATCCCAAGGGAAAACATCAACAACTGAACTGAAGCACTTGTCTATCACCATCTTCATGCAATCACCCATAAAATCTTCTTCTTCCATACTAATCAAAAGCATAACATTACTAAGCTCTCTAATCTCCACTTTAAAGTCACCAGCCTTGATAAATGAAATCACTTCTTCAACTTCTAAATGATCTAGAAAGGACAATAAAACTTCTTTCCAACCAACTCTGGTGGTCTTCTGGAATAAAAACCTCCAGCTCCATCTCCTTGTTAGAATCATGACCATGTTTTGCTAACTCTGGATAAACTTCCTCCTTATCTTCATACACAATGGGACTGTTGGGATCTACTAAACTATGAACACCCTTACTACCAGCATCTTTAAACAACTGAACCTCTAAAGCCACAAATGAATCCTGCCTCCGTTCTTGATTGTTTACAAACGATATGACATTAGAAACAGAACGCGAGCCTGATCTAATATGCTTACTTTCTGATCTACTTATCTCCAAACGAGATTGAAACCTGTCTCTGACATACCTCGGAGGAGGATTATCAGCCTCCTTAACTGAGTTCACCATATCTTTATAGCTTCTTCCATTAAGTTTGGACTCAACACACACCATCTCACGATGCTCCTTGCTTCTTCCAACCCATTTTTGTTTTCTTGTATCTCTATAGCTTTATAGTTTCTGATTCTGCTCCCTTCCAGATATCTCTGATCCGCTTTAACAAGTCCCAAATAGGCATCTTTCTCATTCCAAAATCTAACAAAAGCGTATGTAGTAGGCCCCTTTTGTCGATTTCTTCGTTGAATGAAAATGTCTGCTACTCTACCGTAATTTGAAAAAACATCCCACAAAGGATGTCTAGATACTCTAATACTCAGGTTGGCAATGAATACAGAAAATAGTTTTGATCGCCAATCCACCAAAACACTCGCCTGACCCTTGTCGCCAAAGCTTCTTTTCACCACCATATCGACATAATACAACAACGAAATACTTTCAGAGAAATCTACAATTCCAAATCCAAGAGGAATATGAAAAGGGGGCAAAATTTATGAAACAAGGCCAGGGAAATAACAGAAAGGATTTACAAGAAAAGGATCTTTAATTTGGATAGAAGAAAACTAGGGTTCGATCGATAAAATCCATCGATCAGAAGGGGAAAGAAAAGACAAGAGGGGGGTGGCGGCGCTAGGTTTTTTGAAGCTCCGTCATGTTAGCCTTTTGCATATGCTATAAATTCAATTGATTAGATTCAAATATTAATCTTATTGATTATGATCTCATTTTGCAATCTCCAATTGATTAATGAATGAGGGAGGCAGAGGCAGATTACATAGCATTAATGCTAGGCTTCAGCTGGATACGACCCTCAAGTTGCACCCTCAAGTTTCTCTGGGAAAAAGAGAGCCAGGTTGCCGAAGAAAACCCCAAAAAATGGAACTGGCAAAACGAGTGTCCGAGCAAGTGAAAGTTGTCAATGGGGTTCCATGTTTGTTTGATCAGACATGACTTTCTATGATGAAATATGATTTTTCATATTACCATTTAACATTAGGTTTTCTTCTTTTCTTATTAGAAGATTATTTACATTGTTATCCAGTACCATATTATTTTATTTTATTTAAATTTTGAAGAACTTGGCAAAACAAGTATTAGTACAAGTATTAGATTAATACTAGGAATTTTGTTTTAGATCAACTTTTCAAAGAGAAAAAAGAATTTCACAAAAAGGTATATCCACTTTTTTCCTTTGTCTTATTAAAATTTACATGATGAATAACGGCCAAAAAACAAGGTTATCTTTCAATATATAGACCAAGGAGGCAAAGACGGCCCTAGTATTAATCTAGTTATAGTTCAAGGCTTCAAGCAATGGACATAACATAAAGATTCCTATGTGGCTTTCAAGTTTCACTTGCAATTTGAGTTTTAGTGGTAGTTTGATGAAACTGATGAATAGAAGTAATTTGAACTTAAATTCTCTTTTATATTTTGAAATCAATAATTTCATATAAATATGTGTGAAATTGGACAAATTAGTAGATGAATCGGTTTGAAAAATTAACCAGAATTTTGTCCCAAATGATTTATCATGTGGGGTCATCCCATGTTTTATAGTAAAACCCCACTCAAATAGTGGTGGGACCAGTCTGCTGGACCAATCATGTAACAACACGTCATGGAGGATCAAATTTCGTGTCAATTTTTCTGGTCATGTAGGAAAACTCTTTACCACATCATCCATGGTTCCGACTAATAAGATTATGACAATTCAGATTTTTTGTTATCAGCTAAAACTCTACCTAATTAATGTCCTAAAGCTAGAGAATTGCCCTATAAATCTCATCTAGAGAAATTTAGCGTTAAACCTATGGCTAAATTTGTACCTAAATTTAAACAATAATTTTGACTTGTAAAATGATAGATGACGTGGTGGATATTCTTGGTGTTACACATAATTTCTTGCAATAATCCTTTTTTTTTTGAAGAAAGAGAGGATTTTTCATTAAAAAGAAGAGTTACAATCAGCTTGTAAAGGAGTATGAAGCCATGGTGGCATTTCCTCTACCCAAACATGTTCTTCATCTAATGACAATCCATACCTAGCTAGTTCATGAGCAACTACATTGCCATGTCTACTAACAAATTGAAAAGTGCAGCTGACCAAAGCGGCTTGTAAAAGCTTGGCATCTTCAAGGAGAATGCCAACAGAGGACAAATCTGTATTGGAAGAGTTAAGTCTCTGAATAATGCATAGGGCATCCCCTTCTATAATCACCGAGTGAAAACCCATTTCATTTGCCCAAGAAAGAGCTCTAAGAACAGCATAAGTTTCAGCCAAGGAAGCATCCGAAACATGCT
>AWUE01012248.1:0-14590 GCA_001974825.2 Corchorus olitorius
TTTGTCTTATTAAAATTTACATGATGAATAACGGCCAAAAAAACAAGGTTATCTTTCAATATATAGACCAAGGAGGCAAAGACGGCCCTAGTATTAATCTAGTTATAGTTCAAGGCTTCAAGCAATGGACATAACATAAAGATTCCTATGTGGCTTTCAAGTTTCACTTGCAATTTGAGTTTTAGTGGTAGTTTGATGAAACTGATGAATAGAAGTAATTTGAACTTAAATTCTCTTTTATATTTTGAAATCAATAATTTCATATAAATATGTGTGAAATTGGACAAATTAGTAGATGAATCGGTTTGAAAAATTAACCAGAATTTTGTCCCAAATGATTTATCATGTGGGGTCATCCCATGTTTTATAGTAAAAACCCACTCAAATAGTGGTGGGACCAGTCTGCTGGACCAATCATGTAACAACACGTCATGGAGGATCAAATTTCGTGTCAATTTTTCTGGTCATGTAGGAAAACTCTTTACCACATCATCCATGGTTCCGACTAATAAGATTATGACAATTCAGATTTTTTGTTACCTGCTAAAACTCTACCTAATTAATGTCCTAAAGCTAGAGAATTTCCCTATAAATCTCATCTAGCGAAATTTAGCGTTAAACCTATAAAATGATAGATGACGTGGTGGATATTCTTGGTGTTACACATAATTTCTTGCAATAATCCTAAATTATAATTTATTAATAGTTTTTATTAAAAAAATATAAAATATCTTATAGAAGGCAATTAATTAGTTTGATTAGCAAAGTACATTGTAGTGGGATAGTGCTAATTTGTTCGGGTAAATAAAAATTTGACCTTTATATATTCCCTTTTTTTTTTTAAATATAATTTCCCTGTTTCTTGATTAACAAGCAGATATTAAGAAAAACGAAAGAAATATACAAGAACCCTAATGTCTAGTCTTGAACAATCACTCGAGGAAGTAAAATCGAGATCCTAGAGATGGTTTTTTCCTACATAAAATTGGAACCAAAGGCAATTTTGTTCTATGCTTCTTCGGCATCTTATCGTGCAGAGAGGGTTTCCCTTTCACCCCCGATCCTTGGCCTACGCCAAAATCTAACCAGAAAATTCAAGCCCCAAAGCCTTTTACTTTCAAGAACAAGCCTTACAAGGTTCGATGTGGTTTCTATCGCCACCGTGGCCAGCGGCGCTGCTCGACGACTATCATGTTCACGCGGTGGTCTTGCTCAAGCAACAAGGAGGTCTTATCAAGATGACTTAGATGAGTTGGCTTGCCTTGCTGTACTAATGGGTATATGTTTGTTGTTTACGGTTAGATAATTAGAAAGAATCCCATACACAGAAAGCCTTCACTTTACAGTATGTACGAAACAGGAGGAGGCGTATAGCAAAGGCGAAGGATGGGAAAATTCTAAGAAGAGACTTACAGGGAAAATACTCCCACCATCGGATCCTCGAGTCATTCGGGTTCAATCAATTGCTCGAAACATAATTCACCGCTTAAATAAAGGATTGATGCTTCAAGGCGAGCCAAGGTTGATTTCAGAAAATTCTAAATCAATTCTAAGCCTGACTAAGGAATATCATACTGCAATTAGTGCACACATGAGAGAGGGAAATTATAGACAAAAGCGTAGATGGAAACCTGCTATTAAGCATTTGGATGGAAAAGTTTGGGAAATATGTGTTGCAGACAAAGATGATATCAATGCTTTCTGCGGTCCTAATGGGATAATTGTTATTTATTCTGGGTTGCTTAAACATCTCAAGTCTGATGAAGAGATTGCTACAGTTATTGCCCACGAGGTAATGTTAAATTCTACTCCCTATATTAGACTATTATTAGTTTTGTACTAGGAAAAATACTAGCCAAGGCCTCGGCATCCTGCTCGACTCGAGTGACTTGGCACTTGGCAGTTTAGAAATACAATTTTTATGAATAAAACTGACCCAATACTTTTCCTCTTTCAGATGGGGCATGCTGTAGCTCGGCATGTTGCTGAAAAAATGGTAAGGGTGGTCGTGTTGCTAATTCCGACAATTTGGGACATTCAATCTGGGAAATCCCATACTGGTAATATTAGTAGAATACTTCTTTAGCCGAAGGTACTCTTTAACTTATAAATATGTGATCAATTTAATTAACCTCTAGTGTTCTTTATTTTCTTATTCTAAAAGAAATAAAATGCAAGAAAATCCTAGTAATTCTTTTTTGTTATTCCTGTTGAAGGAGGGAGGCAGAAGCCGATTATATAGGGTTAATGGTAATGGCTTCAGCTGGATATGACCCTCAAGTTGCACCTAGTGTTTATGAGAATCGGCTAGGCGGCGGCGATTCCTTCGAATCCTTATCAACTCACCCTCGAGGAAAAAAAGAGAGCCAACCCAAAACGATGAAATTGGCAAAACAAGTATACGAGGATGTGAAAGCCGGAAATCAGATTACAAGTTTCGTTTAAAGTTTCACACTCTTCAATGAAAATTTGTGTAAAAATCACCTTCTGAAATTTGTTGAGGGAACAGCTAAAAAACGATAGGCATGCAAGTTTTTCAAGAAAACAAACAAAAAGCTCATATAGATTGATTTAATGTTGGGAGTTGGGACATATAGATATATATATACTAGTATTTTGCCACGAGTTACACACGTGGATTTGAAAATTTTGTTCAAATTAATTCTAAGTTACATTTACATAATTGTTATTCTTCAAAGGATTGTTACACAATACACTATCAGTATAAATTTTGGAATTCACAAGCGGGTTAAGAGTTGACACATACCCATTTTCTTAATTAATTTTTTAAAATTAAAACTATTTTGTGAATGACACATGTCAACCCTAAACTGAACCGCGCATGTGTTATCTGCTAAACTCTACTGACAGTGTATTGTATAATTTTCCTTCTTTAAATGCCTAAATTTGTATAAATTTTAAAAAATTTATTTTAAATAAATATTATATCATTAAAATAAATCAATCTATAATCAAGTTAGAAATTTATTAAAACATTACTATAACATGTTGACTTAATATAATTAGTTTACTTCTTATAGACACCATCAATTTGTTAATATTATTAAACAATCTAAAAAGGTTAAAAATACTAGAAGTTTATAATGTTTAAAAAAAATTGTTAAGATTACTATAAAAGTTTTAAAGTTAGTAGACTTATAAGTATTTTTTTTTTACCATCTTTTAGACTTATATAAGTTACTAAATAAGTTTATAAGATTGATACTAAAAAAAAAATTTAAAGAATACTAATTGATCTACTTAACTACTTAAACGCTAGTAAGAGTACTAAAAAAGTTTTTTTAAGATTCTTAAGAAACCTTATAACATTACTAAAAAATCTTATATTGGGTTCTAAAATCTTATAAAATTAATAAAATAACTTTTAAGATTATTGAAAGAGTTATTATTAAGTAGTTTTCTAAAGTTATTAAAAAAATATAAGGTTAGCAAGAAGGCTATTAAAAAGTTTAAAAGATTATTAAAATAAATTATAAAGCTAGTAAAGCATCTTCAAAGATTATTATATTAAAGCTTATTAGGTTACTATACATAAAAATTTCTTATAAAATTAACAAAAAAGCTATACTAAAACTTTAAAAGATTATTTATAAAAGTTATTAAATAAATCGTATAAGTTAACTAAAATATATACAAAGATTAATTATAAAAGAATCTTATATATAGTAATTAATTAAAAAAGCTTTTAAGAAGTTCAAAAAAAATTCTACTTCTAACAAACTTATAAAGTTACTAAAAAATCTACTAAACTTATTAAAAAATTTTATAAGATTATTTTTAAAAGATTAAAAAAAGGTGTTAAAAATTTTATAAAATTATTAAAAAAAACTTATAAGGTTACTAAAAATGCTTAAAAACTTCCTAAAAGAAGCTTTTACTTAAAATCTTAAATGTTTACCAACAAATTTAAAAACCTTTCATTTTCAGAATTTGGTAACAACTTTATCAAATTTACAATACTTCATTAACTAAAAATATAAAATATTGAAGGATATAAGAATAACTATACATTTACCTATAAATTAGGTAACAATGTTTCTTTTTTTTTTTTTGTGCCGCAATTCGGTAACAATGCTTTGTAAAAGATTTTACAATCACTTCTTCACTAATGAGGGTTACAATACCCAATTTCTATAGAAAAGTTTTGTAGGTAGTAAAACGTGTACTAAAAAATCCGTTAACCTAATTAAAGTATTTTTGTAATTATTTCATTAATATGAAGATTATCAAGTTTAGCATACTTTATACTAAAAATACTTATACAGTTTATAAAAAAAAACTATACATTTACAAACAAATTCAATAACCTACAAATTTCATTTTGATTTTTATTTATCAATCTATTTTTAATTTTTTCTTTTATTTTTATCATTTATTCCATCTATGGTAAAATTGCACAACCAAATCACCATCATCAGCCTAAAGTGAAACTGCGCCACAAGCTTTTCAATTTTTATTTTGGTTTTTTCTCAACAATAACCAATGCCACAAAACATATTGTTTATACCTCAATTTACAATTGAGGGTAAATTGGTCTTCACATATATATTATTAAGATGTGTGGTCAAGATTTAATTAAAAATCCTGAAGAAACTTGGTTTCTACACCATTCTAGTTTTGATAGAATTAGGAAAATCTTGTAATTAATTAATAAGGGCTGAAATTTATTATTAAATAATAATTATTTTTCACAATATATACTATATATTATTTTTAGTGACAATGGAAATTACTTAAAGGCCAAATTGAGGATTAATGTGGTGCCTCCTTTTGGCTTTTTTTGGTCTTTTCTCACTTTTTGGGTGACTAAAAAGGCTCTCGATGAATTTCCTCCCTTACTTTTTCTGCTGCCCTTTTTTGTAATTTACTATTTTTATATTTATGATTAAGTGTGTTTTAATTACATATTAATTGTGTGTGGATATTAGGATTTACCGGTTCAACTCCTCTGCCGGAATTCCAAAGGATTGGTGCTATAAATGTATCTGCAATAATGGTTGATTCATGAGTAAACTATTGACATTGCAGTTCTGTCTTCCTTTCGACTTCATTTCTATTTGGGTGTGTTTCTTCTTCCCTAACATTTCTCTGAATTGGTTTCACATGAACTCCATTATGTTTCCTAAAATTTCCAGGTGGACGTTGATAAGATCCTTCCATTTAATTTATATCTAAGAGATGGAGGAGTAGAATATTAGCTTTATTTTGATGAATTACCTAGAGATCGAGTAGAATTTAGGTAATATACTTTTTGAATGAAAGAGAGGTCATGTGTTTTGCTTTATATATGCGAATTATTTGTTTCGATATATGAGTTTCTCCTATCTAATTAACTTACAACCAATGCAATATCTTCTTACTAACCAACTTAAACAACTGCAAAAAATATAGCCCTAATAAGAAGATGACTGCAGTGCAAGCGCAGGCCGTCCTGCTTGTAATTATTATTAATATTCCCCCCTATGTCGCCCCTACCTAGGGAAGTGGCAAAATAGATCAGATAAGGAGGCAGTTTCCTTTAATGCTACTGATAGCTAGGGAGGCAAGCAGTTAAAAGGGAAGTTGTTCACCATCTAACCATGAGATGGAAAATATCTCATGGACTCATATAATAAGGCCCAAAGTCGTCTCCTACAGAGGAGAGGCCGCCCTCTTCCCTCAGGAGGATTATTTTCTTCTTCCTGCAGGAAGGAGGCAGAGAGCTAAAGTTTGTCAGCAAAAGAAACAACTATCTACGTGAGAGAGGCATGAGATTTTCAACCTCACACCTCCTCAACATAATCGGCCTAACATGGTGAAGAAATCGCCTAGCCCTTTCCCTCTCCTCGGGAGGCAAAACTACAAGTTTTGCATTTTGTTCAATTAAGGACAAAATGGTAAATTGAGGAGGCATCCTCTCTTCCCTCTGCCCAGTAGTTGGAAGCAATCAGAAGAAGAAGGAAGCTTCACTGCACCTTCCTGGAACCTATCATCTACCAAGGAGGAGGAATTCGCCTTCTTCAGCAAGTCAGACCCATTAAATGCAAGGCCCATGCCGCCCACTATATAAAGGGATTAATCCCAGAGTTTCAAACAGATATCACTCATCTCAAAAACCAGCTCCTGAAGCTACAAACTTGCTCCGCGTAAAAAACCAAGCTCCGTGCTTATTTTCTCTCAAAAGATCCGCGCTTTTTCTCTTGTTCATCACAAGTTCTTACTCGTTCTTCAATATTTTCTTGTCTAGATCTTGTCTCCGGACAACCAAACACTCTTTTAGTGTTTTTCCCTTGTTTTAATCTTGTCTCCGGACATAAAAACACTATACACGTGTTTCTCTTTCATTAATAATAATCCATTGTTATTTTTCTTTCAATCCAATTGAGGAGATCTTGCAGACGCCAAATCAGGAAGACATGTTGTTGTGGATCAATAATTTAAATGCTCCGGTGTGACTTTGATCTAGGCCCCACAAATCGCTCTGATCTTTCAATCTACTGCTCCGCGCACCAGATCCAGTTTTTACAACCTCTTTGTCAATTTCATCAAATTGACTGGCACGCCCCTATGCTGTCATAAAGAATTCTCCGCGAAAACTCTAACAAGAGATTTTTGGCGCAACACATATAATATTTCGTGTTCCACACGTGGATTTAAGAATGTGGTTAAAACTAATTTTAAGTTTGTATTTGTTCTTACGAAAGACTAAATTTATTTAAAAATTTTAATATTATTATTATATTATTAAAATAAGTCAACATAAGGAATGACTAACTGCTTTGTTTGTTTGTTGTAGTGCAAGGTATAGACTTGCATTCAAATTGGCTTAATGATCAAATTCGCCCTTGAACTTACACCCAACGGTCAAATAAGCCCTTAAACTTTTATTTTGGCCAAATAAACCCCTCAACTCCAAATTTTGACCAAAATGGCCCTTTTTCTAATGTCTGTCAACTTTGCCGTCAATTCAGGCCCTTTATTTGACCGTTGTGCGTAAGTTCAAGGGTTAATTGGGCCAGCAGAAGTGGTGAGTTCTAATTCTCGTAAAAAGAAAAAAGAAGTGGTGCATTCTAATAATAATGCAGCTCACGAATTATTGATGCAACTAGAAGGAATGTCGGTAAATGTGGGGAGGGGGAGGAGTGGGGTTCGAGCCCCAAACTCCTTGGTGAACTCCCTGACCTCTTGTCACTAGGCTAAGAGGTGGTCAGTTTAAGTGGTTTGACACTTGTTTCCCTTAAGAATGAAAGGTCTCGGGTTCAAGTCTTGTGAATGGTGAAAACCATTGTTGGGAGAACTTTACCCCATAGTGGGCCAACCCGGCTCAAACAAGGTTAACTTGTAAATATATCGAAAATGTCGCCTTTTTTTTTTATTGAAACCAATGTTGATAAAACTGGACCAGAGAGTGAACTGGATTCATTGCTGGTTCACGGTTCAACCAGCGGTTCGATTGCTTTGTTAAAAACCATTTAAAACTAATATTTTTAAATATAAATTATCTTAAAAAATATGTTTTATATTAAAATATTGTCTAAATCCGGGTTTTCCGGCTCAATTTGGTCCGATTCCCGACTCAATCACCCGGTTTACCTCGGTCCGTTGACCGGCGGTTTTATATGTATAACAGAACTGAATTCATGGCTGGTTCCAAGTTGAATTAGTTTCAACCGTCTGGTCCGCTTCCATCAACAAAGATTGAAACAACTAGGATAGACTTAGTTTTTAAATCGGGGAGGGGGGGGGGGGAGGTTTGTTTGTTGGGAAAAGGGGTTTTTATTTGCACATAGATTAACTCGGTACGTTTCGGTGCTGAAACTAGTCATGTACCAGTGTACGGGTTATACTGTGCGTTTGTAATCTCAATTTTTTTTTAGATTTATCTATCAATGAATTTCGAATTATTATAAAAAGAATATAATATATCTATGTTTTTAAAATAAAAATAGTAAAATAGTAAAAATAAAATAGTGTTAATGTCACGCCCCGACCCAAAAGTCGAGCACGGACAACCGCCGTGTTGCCTCGAAACACGTGCCGGCCGGTCACGCATACCAAGGCTCCACGAAGCGTCAATATCAGATGAAAACAACGAAAACAGAAATCGATTATAAGGTTTAAAAGCAAAAGTTTCCCAATCAGAGTGAAAGCGGAATCGTAAAAAAAAATTAGAGTCTGTAATAAAAACGCTCTTATATTTAAAGTCAAAGTCAAATAAAAGTATAGAAAACAACAAACTGAAATGTAAAACGAAAACAAGATGTTGAAGATAAAAAGGTAACAAGACAACTGCCAGTGGGACCCGTATCGTAGTGAGAAGTACCTCTATCAGCAAGAATCACAGCCTACGCCACCGACTCGAACGTCAAAGGAAACGCTGATCCTAGCTACCCTGAAAGCACAACAAGAATTTGATGGGTGAGTACACGAATGTACTCAGTGAGTGAACCACCCTCAAAAGAGGATACGAGAGGGTGGGGTGCACTCACAACCAAAACAGTTCATAAAACAACAATTATAAAATCCAGATTGTCAATCGAAAACGAGTACATAAAATCATTTATCGTTTCATGAAACAAATGGGCTGCCATTAAAACCTATCCAGAGTGACCTTGGCCAGAGTCAACTTCCGGAACCGTCAGGGGCATTTTCACCATGGTCGAATAATCAGTAAAAATACAATTTATCTTATTTTTCCAAACAAGCCCGTTCCCCTGACGTTAGCTTGGGTCCGGTACTGCGTGGTGGCCGCAGCACACCCAATTTAGCTCTCCCATGCACACGCCGAACCGGTAAATAAATATGGCGTGTCGGGCCTGGAGCGACGAACAATTTGGATCCAAACTCAACTCATGGTTCGCCAATCAGGTCTAACTACTAGCTAGTAAACCACCAAATCAGCCACACGTACTCCCTGAACTGTGTCCAGTCCACGAGTCCCCGTGTGCTTACAAACCATTCAAAACCATTTTCAATGATCGCTAATGCACCCAAAATAATTTATTAAAGCATTTTATAAAACATTTAAATAAAAACAGTAATAAAACAATTTGCTCAACGGGTTCTCCGTTGAAGACAGCCCACTCACAGTTCAGGGGACTCGTACACCCCAAAAGTCAATCCACGGTGAGACTAGCCGGTGTCTAGATCAGCGCCTCAGTCGTCTGATTGAGCACGTGCAACATAAGAAAATCGTTAAAACCAATATCATAACCAAAATCGTAAACCAAATTAATAAACCAAATCAGTCAAATAAGATAGAATAAGATCAGAAGATGCACATAACCCAGACCCACGGTCTAATGTTGAGGAGTTTAACGTTTGTCATACTATATTTCGGGACAAGTTTCAGAGTCGAAACACACTTTCTAAGGCTCATTTGTTTATTTTAGGTCTACAGGGGCAAAACGGTAATTTTATTCGACAAAGGGCAAAACGATAATTTTTCATGATAGGGGTAAAATCGTAATTTTACCAATCAGGGGCATAATCATCAATTAGGATACTCATATTCGGAATCTACATAGTTTAATTCAAAGTACAAGGTTAAAACTGTAGATTAACCTTCTAAGGGTAAAACGGTAATTTAGTCACTCTTAGGGTAAAACGGTAATTTTATGCCCATACAGATACAACGTACATATTCGTAAATCCTTACATGACCGAAAGGGGTCAAATTCCTCGAATCCCTATCCTAGGGGCAAAGTTGTAATTTACCCATCAAGGGTATTTCGGTAATATACTCACTTAGAGTACGGTGACATTTCTTACGTGTTATAGTTGTTGGTACTAGTAAGTTGGATTCGAAAACGCAGCTCAACGGAAAAGATTAGTACACTTTTACTAAACTAAGGGTAATATGGTAATTTACCCGCTCCGAGGGTAAAACGATCTTTTTACCGCTTACCAAAATTTCGGTACGTAATTCGAATTATTTCACACCACAAATATGGTCGGGTTCACCGATTTTCTAATCGATGGGTAATTTGGTAATTTAACTCACCTAAGGGTAAAACCGTAATTCCTCTCCTTAATAATTCAGCCACTTATTTGTTATTCCAAAATTATTTATTTTATTATTATTATCATTTTCCTCCTAATTCTCTTATTTTCCTTTTTCTTTTCTTTTTCCTTCTTCCTCCTTATATTATAATTGGGCCTAGGTCCATATTCTTTTTCTTTTCTTTTCTTTTTTAAAGTTGGGCCTAGCCCATTCTTCCTTTATTTAATTAATTATTTTTTTTTCTCTTTTTTTTTTAAAAAAAAATTGGGCTTGGCTAGGCCCAAAACCTAGCCAAACCCGTTGGGCCGTGCGCTGGCCCAGAGCGCATGGCCTGGCGTGCCTGGGCCGCGCGTTGGCCCAGCGAGCATGGCTGGTTCTTGGGCCGGCCAGCGCCGGGTCCAAGCAGTCCTTTTTTTTTTCTTTCTTCTTCTCTTTTCTTCCGGCAGCCCTTAAGGTCACCGGAATATGGAATTTTCCAGATTCCAGCAGCCCCAAAAATGGTCATTTTCATATTTTTCTTATCCAATTTCTTCCCAAATTCACTCCAAAATAGTACCAAACAATTCTAACACCAACCCAAACATTTTAAATAAAATATAATCATCCAAACATAAACACTTCATCCAATTATAACATTCAATCTTAAATTACTTACCTAAAAAATCAGATCCCTATCTTCCATTGTTTTTCTCTCCTCATTTCCAAGCTCCAAGCTTCTCAAATGTTGAAGTTTAAACCTCAAACATACCCATAACAACAATGAATTAAAACCCATCCTTAAAATCCATAAGAACACATATCATTTGTGCATAATTTCCTTTTAAACTTACCTCTTTCCTTGAATCCGAATTCCCCTTCAACCATCCATGAAACTTGAATTAAAGACCATGAACTTAGAAGGTTTGGTGAGGGCTTTAATGTGCCAAAGTTGCATGTTAATTCCTTCATGGAACATTGGAGAGAGAGAGAGCTTTGTAGAGAGAGAGTAAAGATGAGAGTGACGGGGAAGATGAAGACAATGGGAGGAGTTTTGTTTTTAATAAGAAAATTGGCAAAATTGCCAAATGGTCCCTAAGTCTTAAAGCCATTTTTCAATCAAGTCCCAAAACTCTTCTTTTATATCAATTGAGCAACAAATTCCCTTTTCTTTTCAATTTAGTGTACTTTGATTTTTTTCAACCAATTAAATCTAGATATCACAGTTAAAGATATTATATTTAATTAGATAAAAATAGAGTTTTTAGTTAAGTAAAATTATAAAAGTTTGAACAATGTTATTTAAGAATTATATTCGAAAAAAAAAAGATATAATCTTCGATTCAATACTTTTATATATAGTATATTAACCGATTACTTTTACCAACTAAATAAGAAAGATAATGTAACGTTATATAGGTATTTTATCCTTCTAACACATTTTTTATAGCAATACCAAACATTATTAACATTTTTCTACCGCAATTTCAAAAAACAAATTTCAAAAGCACTTCTTCCAAACTAAGTTTTCTCAAACCGCAACCTTAATGTCAAACTAGGTAAACAAGCAAATTCAAAAGCACTACTTCTAAACCAAGTTTTTTCTAGTGATAACCTCAATGCAAGCCTTTTCAAACCGCAACATCAATACGAAACTAGGTAAACAATTTATGGTTTGTGTCAAAAACTAATTTTGATAACAAAAACCAACCCAACCTAAAAAGTTATTATTTATGTGCTTTTGAACATTAATGGATTTGAGAGAACAGACACGTCCTTCGAGAAGGTAATAGATGTGCTGACTTATTAGAAAATCTTGGACAAAACTGCCCCATGACGTGCAGGTGATGGAAGAGCCTCCACTGGAGATACTAGTGGTGTTACTATTCTAAGAGCTTAGTCGACTTGTCGACGTCTTATGTACAAGAACAAAACATAATTTTCTCTTTTTCTTTTTCCTTCTAAATATCTTCTTAAATCATTTTACCTTTGTTACACACTTTTTCACATCAATCACAAAAGCCAATTGCAATTTTCTACCATAATTTCAGAAAGTATTTTAAAAATATTTTCTCCAAACCGAGCTTTTTCAAACAGCAACCACAATATAAAAGTAAGCCCTAGATATATTTTGGTTGGAGATTGATCAAATTTCAGGCACTCAATCTCCATCATGTTAATATATAAGACCTATTGGAACAAAAAGATGGACGAGCAGTTGCTTCTACTCTGGACTATATATTGTTCTTGTTTGTTGCATAATCTAATGGTTAAATAGTACTATTTGTTGAATAGCTTGTACTTGAAATCTGCAAAGCCTTAACTCTGATTTAACCTCTCTATGGCTCTATCTATATATAGCATTCAGTTTTTCATTGAAAATTATTTACATTGGTATCCAGTAGGTACTACATTATTTTATTTTATTTTATTATTGAAGGACTTGGCAAAGCAAGTATGAGATGAAGTGAAAGCGAGTTAAGGTTGTAGGAATTTTGTTGATCTAGATTAACTTTTCCATGAGAGGAGAAAAAAAAAATCACAAAAAGGCATATCCCCTTCTTCTTTTTTGTCTTATTAAAATTTGAAAAAGATGATTAATCTTCATATTAATCGGATTATATACGAGACGACCCAATTAAATAACAAGAAGTATAGATCAAGGACGGTTGTATTAATCTAGCTACAAGTGGGTCGGCCCGCGCTGGCGCTTCGGGCGTTCAGAAATCTACTTCTTTAAACAATTTCCTATTCAAATTAAATTGTTTGATGCGTAGGAAAATTCGAAACTATTATGATTTTAAATGTGTTGCATCTTTAAAAGGCCATATTATTAACATTGAGCATATGCCATAAAATTAGCAATAAATAGTAAATATTAGTTTGTACATGGACAAGTGCAATAGCTTCAATTTTGTTTCCTCATCTAAAGTGCGTAGTACTTTAAACAAAAACTAAGTTTACTCTCTTCTTCATATGGACATTTAGGAATTGTTATTAGTTGTTTGATAAGACATTGCATTACTGGAAACAAATGGTTTGTGGTCACTTAAGAATTCACAAATTGCATCTTTAGCTTAGTTAACATTATTGAAAACAAATCAATAACTTGATGATTAACCATTTTCGGTTTTGTTATCAAATTAAAATAAATCCTATTTGTTATGTTTTTGGGCTGGCCAATAAGTCCATTTGTTTTCTAAAAATAGTTTTGTCTATAATGGACTGATCATATCATCAGTATAAGATTTAACTTTAATTTTTACTTAGAAATTTTTTATCAGAGCTGTTAAACGTTTATGCTGCTAACCCACTAATGTTACAATTCTAAATTGTAATTCATAGGTATAATAGCATTAATAGACATCTTTAAAAAGGGCTCCCACACAACATAGGCCTTACCTAAGTCTTGAAAATTCTCTGTAAATTAAAAAATACTCAACTCAAATCATAGAAAATTCTTTGTTAATTAAGAAATACTCAACTCAAATCATGATCCTTAGCTATCTTATCTAACAACTTTGTTCTAACTTAAAAGAAAATATTATTTATTTCGTAGAATAATTAAGTAGAGATAGGGGATAGGATTTATTATAACATTTATTGTGTGAAAGAATAATTAAGTAGAGATAGGGGGATAGGATTTATTATAACATTTATTGTGTGAAAAGGAAACACAGATAATTACAAAAAAGGGCTCAAGTGCAAGAACTGGCTAGAAACTAACCTAGGGTCTTCCTAGTAATTTGGCAAATGAGAACAGACAGAAAATGACAAAAAAAGTTCAAATGGGGCCTCCTCATCGATCCTCAAAAGGGGTGTTTAGTAATTTTATTGGGTGTTTCAAATAATATGTAGTATATATATATAGTTCAAGCAATGGATAAAGATTCTTGAGTGCCTTTCAAGTTTCAGTTGCAATTTGAAACTGATGAATAGAAGTGATTGGGACTTAGGCAATTAGAGCTTGTTTGGCATCGTTTTTGTTTCCTGTTTTCTGTTATCAATTTTCTGTTTTTGGAAACAAAACAGTGAAAACATGTTTGGCAGACTGTTTCCGTTTTCAAAAATTTTGGAAACAAAAGCAGTGTTTTGGAAAAAAATGGAAGCAAAAATTTTGTATTTTCATGTTTTTCCAAAACACTTCCAAAACACAGAAGCACAATGATGAACAGTAATTCACATGCTTTTTAACCATTTTTTAAAAACTTTTTTATTTAAAAACATACAACAAAATTGTATATCCAAACATGTTTTTGTTTTTAAAAATTAACAGCGCAACAAAAACAAAACGAAAACGGAACAAAAACAAAAAACAGAAAAACGAAAACGATACCAAACGATCCCTTAATTAGTTAATTAGCAATCACTGTAGGATAGTGGTAATAATTTGCAGTTCGGTTAAATAAAATTTTGTTTCTTGATTAACAAGTTATAGTAGTAATAAATTACCTAATAAGAAAGAAGGCTATATACAAGAACCGTTATTTCTAGTCTTGAACAATCACTGGAGGAAGCAAATCCAGATCTTTTTTTTTTTGGCATCAAGCAAATCCAGATCTTAGAAATGGTTTTTTCCTACACAAAATCGAAATCAAAGCCAATTTTATT
>AWUE01012249.1:0-22125 GCA_001974825.2 Corchorus olitorius
TTCAAAGTTGTCCTAGAATCTGACAAAGTAATTGTATCCAAAAATGGAGTATTTGTAGGAAAAGGATACTCCATTAATGGAATGTTCAAGCTTAGTATTAATGAAATAAACTATCCTATTGCTTATGTTGTTGAGTATTCTTCTTTTATTTGGCATGCTAGACTAGGACATCTAAATTTCCAATATTTGAAATATATGCAAAAACATGGATACATTTCATATCAAGATAGTAATCATGATAAATACCAAGTCTGCCTTGAATCAAAAATGACAAAGAAGCCTTTTCCAAAGGTTGAAAGAAATTCTGAAATGTTAAAACTTATACATTCTGACATATGTGAATTAAATGGTCTTTTAACAAGAGGAGGAAAATGTTATTTTATAACATTCATTGATGATAGTTCTCGTTTTACTTCTGTGTATTTGATGAGAACTAAGGATGAGGCCTTTGATAAATTCAAAGAATATAAGAACATGGTTGAAAACCAAGAGGAGAAAAAAATTAAAGTTCTTCGAAGTGATAAAGAAGGAGAATATTTTCCTGATTCATTCTCTCAATATTGTGAAGAGAAAGGTATAATTCATCGAAAGTCCGCCCCATATACACCTCAACGAAATGGATTGGTTGAAAGGAAAAATCGAACCTTGGTCGATATGGTAAATTGTATGTTAACAAATGCAAGGCTACCTCAAAATCTTTGGGGAGAAGCTCTTTTAACAGCTTGTTACATGCACAATAGAGTGTATTCAAGAAAGCTCTTGAAATCACCATATGAAATTTGGAACTATGGAAGAAAACCTAACTTAAGTTATTTTAAAGTGTGGGGGTGTATAGCTTACTATAAAGTGTTTGATCCTCATAAAACAAAGTTAGGACCTAGAAGAATCAAAAGTGTTTTTGTTGGTTATGCACAAAATTCAAAGGCATATAGACTACTTGATTTGAATACAAATACAATTGTTGAAACAATCCATGTTGAATTTTTGGAGAGACAAGTTTATTAATTCACCTAATTTGAATGTTGGTGAAGAGAATAGGCAAGGTGAGGACAATTCTGTTCTTGGCAAAAGACATGATCTTAGTGATCAAATTAATATTGAACCAAGAAGAAGTCAAAGAGCAAGGAAAAACATTTACCTTCCGATTTTATTTCCTCCCAATCAATTATTTTCTTGGTAGAAGGGGATCAAACCAAAGTCATTAGGAAAATTCCTTTTGTACTAAATGTGGAAGAAGATCCAAAAAAAAACATTTAGTGAAGCAATGGCTTCAAGAGATGTTGCCTTTTGGAAAGAGGCAATTCATGATGAAATGGACTCTATCATATCCAATAATACTTGGGTTTTGGTAGACCTCCCTCCCGGTTCAAAACCAATTGGGTGCAAATGGGTATTTAGAAGAAAATATAATACCGATGGTTCTATCCAAACCTTTAAAGCAAGTTTGGTTGCATAGGGTTTTACCCAAAAGGAAGGCATAGATTATTTTGATACCTATGCTCATGTTGCGAGAATTACATCCATTAGAGTGCTCATAGCTTTAGCTTCAATTTATGATTTGTATGTACATCAAATGGATGTAAAAACCGCATTCTTAAATGGAGACTTAAGAGGGGAAGTATACATGGAGCAACCCGAAGGGTTTGTACTTCCTGGAAATGAACAAAAGTTTGTAAGTTAGTTAAGTCTCTATATGGATTGAAACAAGCTCCAAAACAATGGCATGAGAAGTTTGATACCGCAATATTGTCTAATGGTTTTAAACATAATGGAGCGGATAAATGTATTTATTCTAAGTTTACTGATGACTATGGAGTCATAATATGTCTCTATGTAGACAATATGTTAATTTTTAGTACCAATATGATTGGAATAAACAAGACCAAGGAGTATTTAACTTCTGTCTTTAAAATGAAAGACTTAAACGAAGTTGATACAATCCTAGGCATTAAGGTAAAGAGGCATAAAGATGGATTTGCACTAAATGAAAGTCACTATATTGACAAGTTGCTTAATAAGTTTAAGCATCTTAATATTAAAGAAAGTGCAACTCCATTTGATTCTAGTTGCAAATTGGATCAAAATAGTGATCGAATTGTTGCACAACTTAGGATAGTCATAGAATAGTTTTAGAGTCTATGATGAGGGCACTTGGGGCACTTGGGCTCTTGGGCCTTGGGCCTCTTGACTAATAAATATGTTTTTTGATATATGAATAATTATAATTATTTTTATTAAATATAATTATTAAGTTTTTTAACTGAACAATCATTATTATCCATTAAATAGTTACTTAGCGTAATTTTTGGGATCAAGAGGTGTAACTGTTCAATTCTATTTAAACTGCTCCTACCATAACCAGTTTCACAATTCTAATCGGAGAGTTTTTGATTTGTTGTATCCTGGAGGAATAAATCCTCTAAGAAAGTGATTTTAATCACGACTCAAAGCGTTCTCTGTTCTCTTAATTTCTCTGTTTCTTTTCTGAATTTTACAAAAATCGGTGTACCTAAACCACTTGAATTCAAATTCAAATAGTAAATGGAAAATGAGCAAATGACAACTCACCAACAAAAGATCTAGCTCAAAAATCATTCTTTCTCTTAGTCCTGGTTAACTGGATTCTTACCCAAATTAAATTTATATTAGTTAATTAATTATTTATAAATCATGCACTAACTATTTTGCAATCCGATTTTTGAGAATCTAATAGGTCACTCACATGTAATTACTCTCTTTACAGGAATGAATACCAAGCAAATGAAAGGAGAAATCACCAAAGCATTGTCTCGAAGCATAGTATCAGTCTCAATCAAAAGAATATCTTGCCTAAAAGAAGCAACAAAATTAGAATTATCTAAACTCAACAAACAATCATCATTGAAACTATAACAATAATAACTAAGTAAAAGAAAAAACACAACAAACCATACAAAGAAAAACTGAATCAAATCAAACCAACACATAAAATGAGAGTAAAAAGTCACTAAAGAAAGCTTTTTATACCTGTGATTACGTTGTCCTTACCCAACAAAGCTTATCTCAAACTGAAAGTCAGAAAGGTCAAATTAAGTTCCTCATATAAATGACATCAAAATCCTGAAATTTGCAAAAGATGGGAGAGACCATAAAGGCCCAATCTTGATTTCATTATAAAAATCATAAAGAGCATAAATCCCCTACCTGACGAAATCTGGTAGTGGCTGCGCTCCGACAGTCGGGAACGGTTCGAATGGAGGCATACCCAATTCCGGCAGTGGCTTTCTCTTCTCCTTTCACCAGAATTTTTGTCTCAGTCTCAAATGGATTACCCCGATGAAAAAATGAAGGGATGGAGAATTGAGTAAGAGAAACAAAGAGGAAGAAAAAAATGGCAAAGAGAAACGGGAATGGAGAAAGAGAAGATGAAAATAGGTATGGGTGTACAGACCCGACCCTAACCGAAAAAACCCGACCAGATTTTTCGGTTTCAGGCCTAAATGGGTCGGTCCCTTCGGTGCTGTCGGGTTGCTCGGTGCAACCCGAATAATACATCGGGTTCTCGGTAAGAGATAGGGTCCGGATATAGAGAATCGAAACCGACCGAGAACCCGACCCTTTTTTTTTAAATAAATATATATTATTTATTTATATAATAATAATTATATATATCATTTATTTATATTATTATATCTGCCCTAACCCTAAACTTAAATATAAATATAGATTAACCTTAAAAAAGAACCCCTCATTTTTCCTCTCTCATTTTCTTTTCTAAATTTTCTATCTTCTTCTGTTCTTCATCTTCTTCAACGCTTTGTTTTTGTATCTCATCTGACATTTCCTGACCTCTACTCTAGCTTTATTGTTGGATAAGTCTTTCCCCTCTTCAAGCCAAGGAAGGGAAATGATTAGTATGGAGAATAGTGTAAGGAGAGGAAAGGACTAGCGGATCAGGAAAGTTTGAGTTCCCCCTCCCGGGCTCCCCTAAACCTAGATCATCATTCGCCATTCTTGGCCTAATCTTGTTGGAAAGAAGGTATTTTCGAGCCTTTGGAGTTCTTAAGAGAGTGGATGAGTAAATTTCTTGAAGATTTTATTTCTTTACGCTTGGGTAGTTGGGTTGAATGGGTTTTGTTTTGGCCAAATGAATTTCTGGGAATTTGTTGGATAATTTTGTAAGTAGATTATTCTACTTTTCCCTTTGCCTTCTGATAAACAAGAATATATATATGGAGATTGATATATATACCAATATGTGATCTTGATGTAGGTGGTATGGAAATACCCTGTTTGGGTATTGATCTGAATTCTGAAGTATGTAATTCAATTTTCAATTTTTTCATGTGTTTCCTTCTAAACAGGACTAAAATTAAGCATATTCCTGTATGACTCTTGCACGTTGTGAATGAGCAAGTGGTGTTTTGTCCATGTATATCCAGGACTTTAGCTTTCTCCTATTTCTTCCATACATAAATTAATTATTTAATTTGTTGAATTTTTTTGTACTGCAACTAACCCGACCCGACCGAGATCCCGACGGAACCGACCCCGCCGATTCCAAGACTACTCGGGTCGATCCTCGGTTTTGTCAGTTCTGGAGTGGAACCGACCCGATGGACACCCCTAAAAATAGGAATTGAGGCTTCTTCTTTTTCTTCTTTCTTCTCTGTCCATTCTCTTTCCTCTTCCTCTTGCTTCCTCTAGTGTGACTCCTTCTAGGAGCTTCATTTTATTTTCCCATGGCAAAACCTCCAAAAGCCCACTGGTTAATGGGGTGATGCGGGGCAAAATCAGGGTAGATGGATCCAATGGGTTAAACATGAGAGGAAAACAGATACCCATTGAAAATTTAATGAATTTGGAATTACCATTAAACCATCCTTAATAGTTGCCAAATCAATAACCTTAAACCTTTAGTTTGGTTATTTTGTCACTTCACTTCACCTTATTATTGTTTTTTTATAATATATCTCATTAAAAAAAAGGACAAATAGTCAAAATCCATTTGACACTGCAGCTCCATGAAAAGTGAAGACTATCAGTCTTAAGCCTTAGGATGTCATAAAGATGTAAAAATTTAGAAGCCATTCAAAATTAGAAAATCTAAAGCAGGGGCAGATCTAGGATTTTTGCTGAGTGGGGGCAAAAATTTTATCAATTAGTACTAATCACTTTAAACATTTTCTTAAAAAAGAAGAAAAAGAAGAAAAAGAAGAAGAAGAAGAAGAAAAACTTCACCAAATCTCATTAACAGACCAATTTTAAAATTATAATTTTGTAATATGAATTATGAGGAAGAAAATATCTATAAAAAAATTTTAAAGGTTAAATAAACATTACAAATCAATTTTACTAATAATAAAATATGTTAGATATTTTATATATCAATATATATAAAAAAATAATCAAAATTTTCAACTTCTTATTAAATCAAACCTAACATTCATACTTTATTAAGGGGGAAAAAACTAATATTCAAGCTGGTATTCCTTTTATTTTGGTAGTGCATCCATATATTGTACAATATGGCCAAAAAGTACTCAAAATTATATATATACTTCAAAGGGAAAATACAATATTCATTTATTTTCAAGGACGATAGAAGTCTATTACAATAAAGAAAAAAAGAATTAAAACAAAAGGATTTTCAGAGAAAGAAAAACAAAAAGATTTTAAATCAATTAAAAAAAACAAAAAAGACTTAAAGCCTAGACCTGCAACTAAGAAAAAGATAAAAGTGAATGCATCTAGAGCTGACAATTGGGCGGGCTCGGGCGGGTTCGGGTATTTTCGGGTTCGGGTATTTTCGGGCTCGGGTTAAGTCGGGTTCGGGTATTTTCGGGTTCGGGTTATGTCGGGTTCGGGTATTTTCGGGTTCGGGCTCGGGTAGGGTTCGGGTTCGGGCTCGGGTTTGATTTTGATTCGATATTCAGAGTCCGATCTGGATCCGGCTCATCCCGGTTCAAGTGTAAGCTCTTTTTAAAAAACTTTTAGAACAGTTTCATCCATAGAGACATTCAGAGAGTCCCGAAAACTCGACCACTCGTTGAAAAATGAAAACCCTTCTTCAGAAAGACTACGGTCACCGACCATTATTAAGTGGCGTGCAACATTTAAATTAATTGAATTAAATATAAAATACATATACTTTATTACTAATTTAAATTAATTAATGCTAATCAATTTTAAATTATTGCAAATTAAAACAAATTAAGCATTAAATTAAACAAATAATTAAAATGAAAGTCTTAGGGGATTGACCCTTAATTAAAAGCTGATAGACCCTTAATTGAACCACTAAAGAATTTTGGGGATTGAACTGAATTAAAATAAGGGACTTAGATTGAACAAGGATAGAACTTTCGGTTTAAACCTTTGCTTCTGTTTCATCATCTGTTTTTGTAGACTCTTTATTTGTTTTAAAAAAAATTAAAATTTCATGTATTTAATTAATTATACTTTTTAGTTTTTAGTTATAAGGGTACTTTTTAGTTTTTACTTTAAGTTATATAAGTTATATATATATATATATATAGTAATTTAGCACTTTTTATATTGATTAATGAATCATTTAATTGTGATCATTATTATATACATTTTATTATATTCATATATATAATATTTTATTTAATATTAAAAGGAAATATGTTTTTTTCTAACCAATAAAATATTTTATTTTATAAATTATTATTAAATTCAAATTATTTCGGGGTCGGGCTCGGTCTCGGGTCGGGTTCGGGCTGCCTCGGGTTCGGGTATTTTTGGGCTCGGGTAATTTCGGGTTCGGGACGTTGACTTTTCTGGTCAACTCGGGTAATTTCGGGTTCGGGCTCGGACGGGTTCGGACGAGTTTCGGGTTTCGGGTTCATTTTGCCAGCTCTAAGCACAATATAGGACTTTTCTTTTTTTTTTTGAAAGCAGCACAATATATATAGAGAGAGGCTACATGTATTAAAATAACTACACTAAAGAATAGTACTTTGATCTTTGAATGAAAATCATATTCATTTTCTAATTAATTTCTATTGATTCATTCTATTACTCTTGCTACAAGGTAAATTTTTTTATTGCTTTTTGAAAAAAAAAATTATATAAGTTTCAAGAGATTAATTAATGAATGGTTGTACTCTCTAAGTTGGGCTAAAATAGTTTCATTCTTCTACTTCCAAAAACCAAAGTTTAAGTCCTATTTGTGCTATTACCAAAAAAAAAAAGTCCTATTTGTTCTAGAGTGGCCTGGCTAAAATATGGGCCAGGTTTTGCAAGCTTGGGCCGATTTTCTTTTTCACATATAGAATTGAGATGCAATCTCATAAATTATTCAGCAATAACAATTTATAATGGCATTACTATTACAAGGAAAATTCAAAGATGATAGCTGATGAAGAAAAAAGGACACTCAAGGGAAAGAGGTTACATGCTAATTTGATTTTAAAAAGGATAGTTATAAAAGTCTTAGTTTAAGATTCCAATCTTGATTAGCAATGTAATTAAATTAAGCAAGAGCATATGTATTAAATTTTTAGCAATGTTGTTACTTGGGCTCTTAAATTTGTAGCAACTTTGTGGTGTATTTGGAAGAGGCGCAACGCCTTGGTATTTCGAAATTTCCTTGAACTTGCTGGTAAGGTTTGGCAACGTGCTTGTAAACAGTCTTGAGATTGAAAAGGCTTGTGTGAAACATGCTAGTCAAACTCCAAAGATAGTGCAATGGGTGAGATGGAAGAAGCCTCCTCCGTGTTGCTATGTGCTTAATACTAATGGTGCTGTTAAACATGATACAAGATTTGCTTCTGCAGGAGGGGTGATTAGAGATGCTAATGGCGCCTGGATAAGAGGATTTGCCATGAGAATTGGCATAACTGATAGCCCTTTCAGCAGAGCTTTGGGGCATACGAGAGGGTTTGCGCTTAGCTAAGTCCCTAAATTTGTCTAATGTGATTGTGCATATGATGCTAGTGTGGTGGTAAATTTCCTCAATCAAGGTATTACCCCCACCTATTTGAATTCGGTATTGGTTCAGGAGGCGTTGGATCTGGCGAGAGGTGATTGGATTAGGGATTATTAAATGACTGATTTTGGGACAAATTAAACTTAAGAAATGAGTCAAGGTTTAGTGACCATAAAATTTAATTTACTGAAAAAACGGAGCATAGAATGAAACGAGTAATTATTAGGTAGACCGGTCCATCACGTCATCCGTGGTTTTTGACAAATCAGATTTTTAACTACAATTTCTAAAACCCTAGCCAATTAATGTTCTAAATTTAGGGACTTACCCTATAAATCTCATCTGGTGAAACTAGGGGTTAAATCTGGTGCTAAATTTTTGCCTAAATTTTAGGAAGAAATCTGACTTATCAAAATCTTATTGGTCGGAACCACGGATAATGTGATGGACCCGCTCCACCTAATAATTTCTCGAACGGAAACACATGGATTAATTTATATAGCCAATAAATCAATAAATGCTAAGTGAAAAGGAAAACAAATCAGGATATTGCAGGATAAATTACAATGCTTGTTCATCTCTAATACTCCTAATAGACTTAATTAATTAAAGGATAATTATTTGATACACTTTTTTTTTACCTATCATCCAAACTGACGCCAGACCCTTATTTGAGCCTTTGATACACTTTTCCTTTGATACGGCTTTCTAACTTCGCGTGTGATTAAATAATTATAGCCGTATAACTTCATGTGTTTCAAAATTAATCATACGACTTTCTAACTTCATTTCTTTTTCTGGTCGTTCCGCTCTGTCGATCGATGGTAGTATAAGAGATCTTTAACCCCCGAAGTTATTTACATAAAGGTTCCTGCTTCCTACCCATAGTTAGCATGTATCTCCCCGGGTCATACTTGAGTATCACATCGTAGACCCCCACCCCAACTCTATCTTCCTTATCAATGAACCGGAACATAGTGCATAGGTACTCTTCAATGCAGCGGGGACGAGACGACGTGACATACTACGATCACGCTATCAAATTTATGCCTTGTAGTAAAAAAAGTTTTTTTTTTTTAAAAAAAAAAAACCTAAATATGGGATAGAGAGAATCTGACGTGCATTCCATGTCACGTGAGATGCACTAGGCGGTTTTTCTTAATCTATACTAATTATAAAGGCAAGTCTTGAGTTTGTGTCACGAGTTGACTCGGACACAAACTCAATTCTTAAAAAATTTAAAACAAAATAAAAACTACCCTTAAATAAAACTACTCATTAAAGGATAAATATAAGTATTTGAATTTTATATATATTAATTTTTTTAAAAAGTAAAAAAACTACTCATTTAAAAAAAATAACTGACAAAAACTACTCACGTAGTGAGTGCCCTGTGTATTGTTAAATGAACGTGAGAAGGGAGAATTATTGGTTAACACTTAACAGTCAATCTTCCTTTATTAAATTCTCTACTAATTCCATTTTCCCCTAATAAATTTTCTTTTCCTTTCCTCACTAATTTCCTTACTTTTCTTTTCCTTTCGCATGTGGAATGGGATTTTTCTCAAACCTGGTAGACCTAGCGTCCATTAATTTTGATGACCGCTATAATGGAGATAGAAATTAATCAATTCTTTTTTTTTTCATCAGGAATTAATCAATTCACAAGCAGGGCGGCCTGCGCTTGCGCTGCAGTCATCTTCTTGTTAGGCCTATATTTTTTTAGTTGTTTAAGTCGATTAGAAAGAAGATATTGCAGTGGCTATAAGTTAATCAGTTAGGAGAACCTCATACATCGAAACAAATAATTCGCATATATAAAGCAAAACACATGACCTCTCTTTCATTCTAAAAGTGCATTACCTAAATTTTACTTCATCTCTAGGTAATTCATCAAAATAAAGTTATTATTCTACTC
This sequence comes from Corchorus olitorius, assembly GCA_001974825.2. Taxonomy (NCBI): domain Eukaryota; kingdom Viridiplantae; phylum Streptophyta; class Magnoliopsida; order Malvales; family Malvaceae; genus Corchorus; species Corchorus olitorius. Next base: position 9,852 of record AWUE01012249.1, read on the forward strand.
CTCCATCTCTAGATAATTCATCAAAATAAAACTAATATTAATTGTTGCTTGAAATGTATGTTGATTATCTAAAAAAACATAGTAGCGGTCATTTTTTAATCTTGATTGCAATTGTTAAATTAATGAACTCGGGTAGACACATTTACAGCACTAATCCTTTGGAATTCTGGCAGAGGAGTTGAACCGGTAAATCCTAATATCCACACACAATCAATATGTAATTAAAACACACTTAATCATAAATATAAAAATAGTAAATTACAAAAAATGGCAGCATGAAAAGTAAGGGAGAAAATTCATCGAGAGCCTTTTTAGTCACCCGAAAAGTGAGAAAAGACAAAAAAAAAAACCAAAAGGAGGCACCACATTAATCCTCAATTTGGCCTTTTAAGTAATTTCCATAGCAATTGTTAAATTAATGAACTCGGGTAGATACATTTATAACACCAATCCTTTGGAATTCCATCAGAGGAGTTGAACCGGTAAATCCTAATATCCACACACAATTAATATGTAATTAAAACACACTTAATCATAAATACAAAAATAGTAAATTACAAAAAAGGGTAGGAGGAAAAGTAAGGTAGGAAATTCATCAAGGGCCTTTTTAGTCACTCAAAAAGTAAGAAAAGATCAAAAAAAGCCAAAAGGAGGCACCACATTAATTCTCAATTTGGCCTTTAAGTAATTTCCATAGTCACTAAAAATAATATATAGTATATATAATATGAAAATTTCACTATAACAACGAGTAGGAGAAGGAGAAATTATTAGATTGAAGTACATCAATTTTTTTTTTTTTTGAAAAAAAAAAGTTTAGAAACAGGGGTGGTTATCTCATCTCCAAGGTCAGGGCAAACCGCCAACTCATTTTGGAATTTATGAATTCATTGGATTTTCATCTGCGGGTTTTTCAGAGTTTACAGATCGCCTACCAAATGGGAGACTATGGTCAACGAGATTCAAAGCTAGATGGTGTGAACGAAGAGTCCAAACCTTAACCACTTGTACCAACTCCATTGGCACAATCACACCATATTATTATCAATGAACCAATTACTATTATAAAATTTCTAAAATTTGGATACAGTTTTAGTTTAAGATTTAGCATCATTTCAAAATAAACAATACAAGTAACTCCGAAAATTAAGATATTATACCAGAGTAGGGTTTACAAAAATATCTAAAATACTCCCTACATTTCATATTATTTGTCCATTTTGATCATATCACATACTAAGAAAATTGGTTGGAATACAAAATTTTATAAAACTTTTACCTAATTTTACTTAACATGTGTTTCTCTTTCCACATTTAATAGGGATAAAAATTAATCAAAAGTGTCTTGATTATCTAAATGAGACAGATAATTTAGAGAAAAAAAATCCAAAAAAGGGACATATAATATGAGACGGAAGGAATATTTAGCAACAAAGGATTGTGAAACTGAATGTAAAAAACCACTAATATTATGCGACTAGGGAGTATATGCGAGAAGGGAAAAAGACGGAAAGTTACGCCAACAAAATGTTAAAAAAACTTTGAATTTTATGCTTAAAAATTAATTAGATTTTAATGATGGGCCAGTCCCATATTAGTGGTTTTCTGCATTCCGTTGGCGTCAAACTTTTCTTACCAATCAATTAAGTTCCCAAAGTTGACGCTAACTTAGTGTAGAAAACTTTGAATTTTATGCTACAAAATTAATTAGATTTTAGTTACTGGGAGTATGAATTTAAGAATTTAAGTAACCCTGAACCAAATTTAGAGATTTTCATAAACCCATATATTAATTTTGAGATTTACCTTTATAGTATATTACTTATTTTGAAATGAGGCCAAACCTTTAACTAAAATCTAGATTTTAGAAGTTCATTTGATGTAACACAATTGTAATGGTTGGTCTCATAGCTAATATGGTGATTGTCCAATCTAATAATTTCGTTATTAATGAAATTTCCATGTTATGAATGAATTGATTAATTTCTGATGAAAAAAAAAGAATGATTAAATAATTCCTATCTCCATTATAGCGGTCATCAAAATTATGGGACCCTAGGTCTACAGGATTTGAGAAAAATCCCATTCCACACGCGAAATATCATCTATCCATGGCAAAAGTCAGGTGCTAAGGAAAATAGTGAGGAAAGGAAAAGGAAAACTATGAAGGGAAAATGAAAGTAGAGAAAATATAATAGAGAGGAAATTAAATGTTGAAGAAAACAGTGTCCAAAACATAAATGTTCCAACAAAACTTTTTCCATGAAGAAGTTATCAAACATGTGAAATCGAATCATATCCTCTAAAATGCACATCAAAGGGATTTTTTTTTTAAAAGGTAGATTTTATTGATAATCGAAGTACTCTTTATAAGCATACATAAGAAACTAACATGGCAAGAAGCATTAACACCTAATCACAACATGAAAAAACCATAGACCAAACAAGCAGCAAAAGTTTAAAGGCAGGCAAGACAATGGATACTTCACCGTGGTTTCTAATATTCTATTGCTTAACCATTTGGGTATTCTTTACTTTTACAGTCACCCAAAATGTTCCCCTCTTTCATCTCTGCAGTTCTGGCAATTTCACCTCGAACAGCACGTACGCGGCCAACCTCAATCGCCTCCTTTCCTCTTTCTCCTCTAACAACATAGCAAACGATTATGGGTTCTACAATTTATCATCTGGCCAAGATTCCGGTGTAGCTTACGGAATTGCACTTTGCAGGGGAGATATAAATTCCGGCAACTGCCTTGGATGTATCAATAAGGCAGCCACTGAGCTCACAAGTACATGCCCCAACCAGATAGAAGCAGCCATTTGGTATGACTATTGCATGCTTCGCTACACCAATCGCTCCATCATCGGTGTTCCCGAAAGAGACATCCCTTTGTATTCGTGGAATCTGAATGACGTTACGAATGTGGATGCTTTCAATCAGGCCCTGACTGCTTTGTTGGATAGTCTCAAAACTAAAGCTTCCTCAGGCGATTCTCTTCGCAAGTTTGCAACGGGAAGTGTAAAAGTTACAGACTTCCAAACAATATATGCGCTTGTTCAGTGCACCCCTGATTTGACCGCCATGCAATGCAGCTCTTGTGTGTCTCTTGCTGTTAATTATATTCCGCAATGCTGTAGCAGAAAACAAGACCTCAGATTATACGGCCTTAACTGTAATTTGAGGTTTGGGATTGATCGATTCTACAATCTTAACACTGCTGATACACCATTAGGACACACATCTCCTCCGCCTACAAGTACAATAGGTTACGCTCTGCCTCTGCTCCTTAATAACACTCTTATTCATGCAGAAAAATACTTTCGTATTATTATATTTACTTTCACCTCAGCACTCATATAAATTTGGCATTGTTTACTATACGCAGGAAAAAGGAGTAATTCCTCTCGAACTACTATCATTATAACCGTCTCGGTTTGTGCTTTGACGCTACTTTTGGTCTCCAGCTGCGTCCTGTTCTTGTTAAGGGTGAGGAAGTCAAAGGGGAAACTTGAAAGTAAGTTAAAAAATCGTGTTTTTCTTTTCTTGTTTCCTTGTACTTGCTAGTTCTCTTTTGGAACCTTGTTGAATGGATTTATCTAAGTTAATTACTATATCTACAATTTACAACTTATTTACTTGTTTCCGGACCCGGTTTTAATGAATTGAAGCAAATTATGAACCTGTGGACCATGAAATCAGTAGCGCAGAGTGCATACAATATGATTTCAGCATCATTAGAGATTCTACAGATAACTTTTCAGATAAGAATAAACTTGGACAAGGTGGATTTGGTGCAGTCTTTAAGGTAAGACAAAAATGACCATAATTAAGATCAAATGACAAGTTCAATAACAGGGCATATATTGTAACATAATTCATTCATTCTGATATCTTCTTAATAGGGAAGACTTGCCAGTAGTGGAGAATTAATAGCAGTGAAAAGACTTGCTACTGATTCTAGACAAGGAGATCTTGAATTCATAAACGAGGTTCGTTTAGTGGCCAAGCTTCAACACAGGAATTTGGTTAGGCTCCAAGGTTTCTGCCTGGAAGGAAATGAAAGGATTCTCATCTATGAGTTTTTACCGAATGGAAGTCTAGATCAATTCTTATTTGGTACGACATACTATTTAAGTGTATACTGTGTAAAGAAGAAGAACACCATCCTTGTTTTATTGTTTCACTAACTAATACAGATGCCAACATTATACGGGTGATGCAGATCCAGCTGATGGCGCATATTTGGACTGGAGAAGACGATACCAAATCATTGGAGGCATTGCTCGAGGACTTCTCTACCTGCATCAAGATTCTCGACTCCAAATTATTCACCGTGATCTCAAAGCTAGCAATGTGTTATTAGATGCAGAGATGAATCCTAAAATTTCAGATTTTGGCATGGCAAGACTATGTCCACTCGATCAAACTCATAGTGCTACAAGTAGAATTGTGGGAACATAGTAAGTACTAGAAATCGTTTGATACAATGTGTATAACATACTTGATCTTTGCCACCATAGATCAAATGATTCAAAGATTGTCTTTCTACATGGAAAACTAATTCCTCCTTCCAATATTGACTTGCAGCGGATACATGGCGCCTGAATATGCAATGCATGGTCAATTTTCTGCTAAGTCGGATGTTTTTAGTTTTGGAGATTTTAAGTGGTCAAAAAAATAGTGCTTTTCATGATGGGGAGAATGTTGAAGATCATCTAACCTATGTAAGTATTGATGGGCTTGAAACTTATCTGGAATTTACTCAAAAAGTATTAAACATAACATACTTCTTTTCTATAATTAACTTGCATGAATTAAACCTTACAGGCTTGGAGAAATTGGAAGGATGGGACAGCAATGAATCTTGTAGATTCCTCGTTGAGGGATGGTTCAAGAACTGAACTAATGAGATGCATCCACGTTGGGCTACTTTGTGTTCAAGAAAATGTAGCTCAGAGACCAAACATGGCTTCAGTTGTTCTGATGCTTACTGATTACTCTGTCACTCTGCCAGTTCCCCTACAACCTGCATGTTTTATGGACAGAAATACTCAATCAAATATGATGAATTCCCAAGACTCAAATTCAATTTCAGGGGCAACAGTATCCAATTATGATGAATCTGAGTTGTATCCAAGATAACAAGCAACTCATATCAAACATTATGAGCAGATGTCAAAATTATATATATGCTCGAGTTAATCATAATCAAATCTCTTCATTTTCTTCTCCTTTGTTCAAGAGTACTTGATGCCAGAGATTGGGAAGAAAGACCCAGACTCTTGCTTGGAGAGCCTGATTCAAGGTCTTGAGGATGCCAAGGAGTATTCAAAGCTGATAGCTGATGAAGAAAAAAGGTCACTCAAGGGCAACAGATTTTATACTAGTTTGATTAAAAAAGGAGGGTTGTCAGGTCTTAGTTTAGGATTCCAATCTTGAGTAATTAGCAATGTAATTAAATTACTTAGTCTAGTTGTTCCTTATAAGTTTTAAGCCTTTATGTTAGTATATACTAGCATGTTGCTGATACTAATAGTATTTTTGAGAAAGATATTAATAGTATTGATTTCCCACTTAATAAAAAATTTTATTTCTTTTTTCTTCCTTTTGGTATGTATAATGAGGCTCAAGAATATGACCATGAACAGATGAAAACTATCAAGTAAAACAAAGAGCAACTTTATCATTCAATTGGCGTTATTATCTTTTTACAAACAAGAGATAAATAAATTTATGCAGTGAAGAGGGAAGCCAAATATGATTTCAAAGCTTTACTAATGGAATCAATTTTCTATCCAAATATGAGGCATAGAGCCTGGTTTGCTTTTCTTTCTGTTCTATCCAAATATTTCTATCCTTACATTCATGATATCTTCATACATTAAATGTGTTCAATTCTTATAATTTACTACCTTATAAGATATTGATGCATTTACTTTGAACCTTAAATGAAAATCATATTCATTTTCTTATAAAAAAAAATTGTGCAAGTTTTAAGAGATTAATTAATGAATGGCTGCACCTCTAAGTTTGGCTAAAATATTTTCATTTTGTACTTCAATAAACCAAGGTTTTAAGTCCTATATTAATAACGTTGGGTTGCTACACTCCTAGTTAACGTTAATATTTTTTTTTAATTACTGTATCCAACCTGTACAGCCTTGGAAGTTGGAACTAACCCAAGTCTTTTACTCTGCTTTCCATACTTGTATAGATTATAATGTTGTTTTATATTGACTATAAGTCTATAACAATAGAAATTTTCAGACTTTTCTTTTGTTTTGCATGTCTCCAAACAATCAAAACATATATCATTGTATAATTTAATTAAACATAAAAGAAACAACTAGAATAAATAATTTTATCACATTGCTAATCAAGATTAGAACCATAAACTAAGACTGTAGTAACCATCCTTTTTTAATCAATCTAGTAAAAAATCTCTTGCCCTTGAGTCTCCTTTTTCCTTCATTAGTTGTCAGCTCTGAATTCTCCTTGGCATCCTCAAGAGCTTGAATCAGGCTCTCCAAGCAAGAGTCTGGGTCTTTCTTCCCAAGCTTGGGGATCAAGTACTCTGCAACATCAGCTGGGGTAATGTCTGTTTCCTCCAACAAGATTCCAATCTTTTCAAACAAGTCATTTGAATCAAGATCCAAATAATTCTTGGCTAGTGTCTTGAATGCTTCAAATCTGCAATATGAAAGTTCAATGTGCATATCCATTCTGCCACGGCGGATTAGAGCTGGATCAAGTTTGTTTACATGATTAGTAGTGAACACAAATATCCTGCCAGTTCCACAAGCTGACCAAGTGCCATCTATAAAATTCAGAAGTCCAGAAAGTGTAACTTTGTTACTCTTTTCAACTGCAGATTTTTTCTCTTTTTTATTATTCATATCATTCCCCAAGTTCTCATTGCTTTTTTCTCTTTCTTTCTTTCTATGACTAGTAACATCCAAGGTGCAATCAATATCCTCAACCACAATTATAGACTTACTTGAAGTTTCAGTCAACAGCTTCCTAAGCTCAGTGTTGTCATAAACTGTTGTCAACTCAAGATCATAGATATCATAGTGTAAAAGATTAGCCATTGCAGCAATCATAGTGGACTTACCAGTCCCAGGAGGACCATAAAGGAGATAACCCCTTTTCCAAGGCTTCCCAAGCTTGGTATAGTATTCTTTTGCATTACTAAATGTTACCAAGTCATTGATGATCTCCTCTTTCTTCTTAGGATCCATTGCTAATGTCTCAAACCTTGCCGGGTTCTCAAAAGGTATGTCACTCCACAAGTTCTTCTTGTAATAGCTCCAGTTATCACTAGGATTGTTGGTGTAAAGCCTAATCCGCTTGTTCTTCGCCTTGATTGCCTTCCCTTCTTGCACAACATATTCCAAGTATGGCCCTGTTATCAATTCGCGGTGACTTCTATGGAAGATGAGCTGGTAATACTTGTCTTCAGAGTCAGAACTAGTAGAAGAGGAAGGGCCTAAAACCCACCAAAGCTTAGCCCCATTAAATTCATCAGAAACCTTGCTTTCATCCCTTGTCAGGACAAGAGCTTTGCTACTTTTTACAAGGCTACCTTTGAGTTGAGAAGCTTTGGTGGTTGATTTAGCCCCAACATATGATTCAATGGCAGAGTAAGCTTGGTTTCTTGAGTAGCCAGAGTATTCAGGGAACTTGATCTGGACATATGGTGAGAAAAAGCTAACCAACTTGTCACAGAACTTTTGGACAAAATAAAACTGTTGAAGAGTGGCTAAAACAAATTCTTCAAGAGTGACTCGGAGTTGGTGTGGGAAAAATTGTTGTATTGTAGCTAAAGCAAACATCAAGCCAGCAATGCTTGATCCTATTTGAGCCCATGACTCTACATTCATCTTTTGTTTTGTTTTTTTTTTTTTTTCCTCTTTTCAGGACACACTATTGGGTATGTGATAATTAATGTCTCTGGACAAGGAGTCTTTATAGGTGAAACAAAAAATCAGCCAGAAATTTGGAAGATTTATTTTTAATCCTTAGCCCCCCAAAAGGAAAATCCACTGAAACTTCATCAACTCGTCTTAAATTTTGTTCACTCCGACTCCTATCCTTGGCTTCTGGAAGCTCTCATTTTTTTATGGTAGAAATTGGTATGGTTTGCCTTTGGAAATTAACAAATCTTTTAGTTCTCATTGCTTTCAAAGGTAAAGCACCGGCCTCAACCCCACAGGCCACACAGGTCCACCACCTTTTACATTTGTTAATTGGATGCAACCCTTCATCATTAAGCATTTAAGCTTACTTTTCTGTATTCATTAAGAGAAAAGAAATTCTGTTTGCATTGCACGTAAACAAAAACAATTTAATGGGGATGGATTAGATTCTATTTACAAGATAAAGAGAAGTAATAAAAAGAACAACTTAGTTAAACTACTATTATCTTCAAAAGAAAACTTTTCAAGTATGTTCCACTTCCAAATGCTTAGGCAGCTAAATTTTGACCAAAACAACATAAAAAAATGTTACAGGACCTGGAATCTATATGAGTTACAGTATAGCACGTTTTAGAAGGGAAGAAACATGGAAGTTGTTCCGGATTAACAAATTTTCCTAGTACTAGTGTGACAAATTTTCATTTTAACATTGAGAGTTTGAACTTGTAGTGTTACTTTTGTAGCATCCTTAGTTATCTTCCCCTGGTTAAGAGTGATATTGGACCCTGTTGTGTATGTCATAAACATAATATTCCATAAATTTGTAATTGTAACTAAAAAGTTGATTATGATAAGAAACCTTTACTTTTATAAGCCAACGGTAAACAATTCCAACCTTAATCTACTTATACCATATAATCATTATAACAGCAATTAATTTAACATAACCAAGAGTCCTAAAGATAATCATATCTTAAAATAATCTAGGGAAACTAAAACAAGTTCTCAAGCTCCTCCTCCTTCACGGCTTCCTCTGCAAATTCACTCTTTTTTATGCCTTCCTCAGCTTTCAGCCTCTCTTCTTCCTCAGCCTTCTTTCTTGCTTCTTCCTTGGCAGTCTTTAAAACCTGAATCAGGTTTTCCAAGCAAGTTTCTGCATCTCCTTTGATGCTTTTTGGCATTAAACTCTCAGCAACATCAGCAGGGCTTATGTTGGTTTCCTCCAACAAATTTTCAATTATGCCGAACAAATTATGCGATTCCAAACCAAGATAATTCTTAGCTAAGACCTTGAACCCTTCAAATTTACAATAAGATAGCTCAATATGCTTATCCATCCTTCCACTCCTTATAAGAGCTTGATCAAGCTTTTCCACATAGTTAGTAGTAAAAATGATGATTCTCTCCCCACAACTTGCTGACCAAATCCCATCAATAAAATTCAAAAGGCCTGAAAGAGTAATCTTGCTGCTTTTGTTATCATCTTCTAAATCTTCCTCTTCTTCCATAACACTTTTCTTCTTTTCCTTGGATTCCTTTTTCTTCCCAATCTTCTTGCGTTGGCTAGCAATGTCTAAGGAACAATCAATATCCTCAATGACAATGATAGACTTGCTTGAAGTCTCAATAAGCAAGTTCCTCAAATCAGTGTTATCAGCCACTGATGTCAACTCAAGATCATAGATGTCATAGTTGAGAAAATTAGCAATGGCAGCAATCATAGTTGATTTACCTGTACCAGGTGGCCCATAAAGGAGATATCCACGCTTCCAAGCTTTGCCAATCCTGGCATAGTAGTCTTTTGACTGGCTAAAGTTAACAAGCTCATCCATTATCTCCTTTTTCTTGACTGGATCCATTGCCAAAGTGTCGAAAGAAGCTGGATGCTCAAAAACAACATGGCTCCACATGTTTTTTTTGCTTCTAGTACTATAGCTCTGTCCTGAAACATTGGTGTAAAGCTTCCTCTGCCTGTTCTTAGCTGCAATTTCCTTCCCTTTTTCTAACACAAATTTTAGGTAAGTTTTGGTGATTTGATCGCGATAACGCTTGTGGAAGCTGAGCTTGTAATGCCTTTTCTCTGTTGAAGTTGCATAAAAGGAGATTACTTGTGTTGTAGGGATAGATTTTACCTTAGACCAGGAAAGCTTGATACCCTGAAACACATCAGAAACCTCCTCATAATCCTCCATGTGAAGGACTATACATTTCCCATCTTTGAAAACATCAGCTTTGAGCTTTGAAGCCTGCTCAGTGGACTTGGAGCTGAGGTAGTTTTCAATGGTTTTATAGGCTTCACTGCGCCTGAACCCATCACTTGAATATTCATGGAATGTGATCTCAATGTTGGGGTTGAAAAGGCTGGTAAAATTTCTTCAAGTTTTTCTCAAGGAAAATTTGGAGGCTGGGAGGGAAGAATCGTTGGAAAATATGCCACACAAACATAATGCTTGCAAGTGTGGTACTCAGTTGAGATACCAAATTCACCATCATTTTTCTCCAGGCTTTGTGTTTTCAACTTACAAAGAACCCAATTTTTCTTTCTTTTCAGTTTTGTTTTGTGAAATGAAATGAAACACAAGAACTGTCATTTTATATTCATCAGGTTGCAATGTTCTTGGTCTTGTCATAAGGTTTACATGTGATGTGAAACTCATGATACAGTCTTCATAATCTTTTGACTATCAAAACTCCTTAAGTGGTCCAAACCTGCATTTTGTCAGGAAACATGTTTTTATAACTATAAACAAACTGGCTACATTCAAGTTTCTCTTCTGGTCAAATTTGTATTAGTCATTTTCTTCTTAAATTGATCTTTTCTCTGGTTAACACCAGTGCCAGAAAGAGTTGTTCTGGAACTTAAAAACGAATAACATTGTATATATATATAGGAAATTGACATTGTAGTCAGACTAGTTTATATATGGGAACTAGAAAAAAGACAATCTCAATTTGTCACGATCAGGCTTTTAACTTTTCGGTTCTGGTTTCTGTGGTTTGGGTCCCTTTCGCCAAAGAAAATTACTCAACTGCTTGCATGTGTTGCATTACAGCTCTCAAAATTTTACCCATTAATTACCATGTTTCATTGCTAAATAAACTTGTAATCTTAGAGCTAATACAAAGTTTTATCTAAATTTATATTGTTAAAACAAAATTAAGTAAAAAGATAGAAAAAAAAAATACCATGATTAATTATATATGTTAAATTATTTATTATTTCAATCACCGTGCATGCATGGTTCTTTGGCTTCTTGTGCAGCCCCTTGCACTTACCGTGCATGCATGCCTCTTTGGCCTTTTGTGTGGCATGTATATATATACATATCCTGTATATTCCATTCCTAGTTGTACAGGACGTTCATATCTATATCTATATCTATATATTATATAAGTCTAAACTTCAAAACCATGGACTTGAATTATCTAAAATAACTTTTTTAATTTTAAAAGTTTAGTATTTATTTAAAGGGTAAACATGTATTTTTATATTCATATATTTTTATTATTCTTTTACAAAAATAAATCTTCTCATAAATAAAAAAAGTTAAGGAATAAATCTTCTCACAAATAACTAATGGACAGCCCTACCTAATGATGTTAAGTTTTGCTTCGTTTGTATAGAGGTGGGCCTTATAAAAATGTTCTCTTTGGGCTTATTATATATGTCTAAACTTCAAAAATCTTGACCTAAAATATCTAAAATAACATTTTCAATTTAAAAAGTTTAGTATTCATTTAAAGGGTAAACATGTATTTTTATTTTATTTAGATTAATTAATTAATTTATTTATTTATAAACATGTGTTTCATTTAAAAACCAACTCTTAATTCAAGTTACAAATAATTAAACTCATAGTAAAAGTACGTTCCATATATTTGATAATTTATGAAGGATATATTATACTTTTTCCTTTTTTTTATTACTCCATATACTTTTGAGAGAGTTTGAAATTTATTAGAATGTTAATTTTTGATAATTTAATATTTTTGATGCATTGACTGTTTGAGATTAATATAAAAAAACTCTCTTTAATTAAGATCTATACATAAGCTAAAAATCTTAACTCCTTCAAATTAATTATCATTAAATTTTAAACACTTAAAAAATCATTAAATTTTAAACACATTAAATTATAGAAAAGAAAACATAAAAATTAAATTGAAGAATTAACATAGAATTTAAGCTTTCTCTTATTGAATTCCTCTCCACTCCCAAAATTCTATCACAAAAATTAAAGAATTATCATTGATTCTTTTAAAGGATAAAAATGTATTTTTATTTCATCAAAACCTGTTAAGTTTTAATGGTTAATAGATAATTTAATATAAAAGAAAATATCTAAAATAT
>AWUE01012251.1:0-11394 GCA_001974825.2 Corchorus olitorius
TTGGTAAATACTAATTTTAATTAACTTTTTTTTAGCCTTTTTAGTAGATTACTTACGTAATTAAATTGGAAACCTTCATTATTGATCATAAAAAGTTACTAAAATTAATAAGGATGTAAGATTATTTGAATCTAGATAGTACTATAATGTTTTCATAACTTTTATAACCTTTTAATTAAGTAATCTTAGATAAGAAAATTAATCAGCGACCAATATTACTATAATGTAAGGTTATTAAAATAGTAGACTGTAAAATACCTTTTTGGAATTTGGATAACCAATACAAGTTTTTTAGTAATTTTAGCTAAGAGAATTGATAACTATCTTATTACTTAAGTTACTAAGGATTTAAGGTTACTTAATTTTTATTGATAGCATCGTAGCCTTTTTAATAACCTCTAAAGGTTTTTTTTTGTTTACTTATGTAAGAAAATCGGTATTAATTACTTACTAAAGATGTAAGATATCAATTAAGAATATAATTAAGGTTGTTAAATTTGTTGATAGCATCATGCCTCGGTTCTAAAACGTCTTTTTTAGGCATCTAATAAAAAACATGTCACTCGATAAGTCTTGGTCCGTAAAACGTTCTTTTTTTATGCATCTAATAAAGAACATGTCACTTGATATTTGATTAATAATACTATCTATGTAACAACACTGATTAATTCTAACTAAATTTATTTAATTAAACATAAAAGTAATAATAAATTGCAATAGATGTAACATAAAATCAAGAAAAAATATTGTAAGTTTCTTTACAACTTTGCCTTAATTGATGTTAAACAATTTCGAAAGATTTAATTTGAGGTGAAAACGAATTAATTTTGCAAAATGAATATGAAATCCAAAAATAGAAGAAGAAAGAAAAATCGAGCTTTCTATATTCCAAAAACGATACTTGCTGCATTCAATTAAAAATAAAAAGCTGATTCTCATCCATTTCAAGAGCTTCATAGTTTGAAATTTTAGATAAGTTTCGATTGTTAAACCGATAAATTTTCCTACGTATCATGAATATTGGTGAGAAGTTACTTCAAAAAAGGGTTTAGAAGAGAAAGAAAATAAGATGAAAAGAGGAAGGAAACAACCTTAAAAGTATTTATTATTCCCTCCCCATTATGGATTAATTAGGATTAAGTGATTTTAATGGGATTTTTTTTGCACAAGTTAGAATATAGTAGTAGCATTCAAAACTTATTTGATAGCGAACATTATAGTTATTTTGATATAATCTTAAATAGTTTTAAGTAAGAAGATTCATAACCTTTTTTTATATATATAAAAAGTTACTAAAATCATCCAAGAGCACAATTAGGTTTGTAGAGAGCATTATAGCTATTTTAATACCTTTTATAATTTTTTTAGTAATTTTAGATTACAAGATTAATAACATTCATAATTGACGAAAATTATTAAAAGTAATAAAAACATAAGGTTACTGAATTTGTTGATAGGACTATAGCTTCTTTTTTTTTTTTATAATCTTCGCAACTTTTTTTACTAATCTTAGATATGAAAATTATACTCCTCATTAAATTGATAAAATGCTTTTAAATTTATTAAAGATGTTAGGTTACTAAATTACCTTATACTATAAAATTTTTTATAACCTTTATAACTTTTTTAACAACCTTAAAGAAGAACATTGGCAAATGCCATTATTGATAAAAGGCTACTAAAATTACTAACAGTATAAGGCTAATTACTGAATTTATTGATAAAATTCAAAAACCTTTGATAACTTAAATAGCTTTTTAATGAACATTTGATGAGGAAATTGATAATCTTAATCTTAGTCTTTTTTTTTTTTGCATCAGAGATCGATAACCCTTTTAATTGATTAATGTTTAACTTTCGTTCTTAATAGCCCTGTAGTTTTTTTAGTAAATTCAAATAAGAAAATTGATAACCTTCCTTCATTATTGAAGATAACCATAATTGTATAATAATTTAAGTTTTTTTTTGTTTGTTCAATGAGATTAATTATTTCAAATCTCTGTAAACTAAATGACCAGATTTTGATGATTAATTAATCAAAATTTATGAAAATGAAAAGTACGCATGTGTGGAATATATGATTTATCAATTATTAATACACGTGCAGCGCACGTGCTTTAACTAGTATCAAAATATACACAAATTATTCACAACTCTTGTTTGCCTCTTTCAATCTTTATTTCAACATGGTATCAAGAGCGTGTTAGTTTCTGGGTTCTGTGCGTTGCTGGTTGTTGCTCCATCCTCAGGGAATTTTCCTTTTCTTGCCATTTTTGGATCTGCCTCTTATCACTCCCTGCAGATCTGTTTCTCTTGGTTGCATTCCTTGACATCTGAATAACTTCTGGCTCAAAGATCGTCGTCAACGACCGTCGGAATCTCGTCCACGCGCGGCAAACGCTTTTCTCTCTCCTCAACCTGCTGTCACTCCTGTTTCAACCACTTCCGGTGCTCAAATTCAAAAACTGAGACCGGATCCAGCTTCGGAACGACGAGGAGAGGCTGCCGCCAAAATTTCAGCTGCAACGGACACCGCACGCGCCAACACGCGCTTCCCACGCGCTTTCACGCGCCGACGACAATCTCCACCTCACTTTTGCCACGTGGACCAATCATTGATCGCCACGTAGCACTCCACGTCAGACTTGTCCAAGTCATCATTGTCCAATCAGCGCCACGTCATCCATTTACTGGCTGACACGTGTCACTTCCGTTGACCTTTTTGCTGACGCAGTAGACCAGTTGACCTTTGGTTGACTCTCTCAAACCGTTGACTTCTGTTCAAACCGGGTCGGTTCAGTAACCTTTGACGGATCGGTTCGGTACATTTCAAACCGGTTTTCAGTGTTTTCAGACCGATTCCTAAGGTTTTCGGACATGTTCTCTTCATTTTTTAGGTCAAATTTTTCTTATTAGGCTTCTTTTATTACCCTCTCCTTTGATTATCTATTTTTTCTACACTAACGATGGATAAATCAAAGGTTTCTAAGCCTATTCAGACAGTTTTTGATGGTTCAAATTACATGCTATGGGCTGATGATATGTCTAGCTGACTTAAAGGAAGAAGATTATGGCATTATGTCTCGGGAGAGAAGCCCAGACCGGTGAAAAAGGATGATGATTATGAAGTTGAATTTTGTAAGAAAGATGAGGAATGGGTTTGTACTAACTATCAGATTATGACATGGCTGCGCAACACCATTACTCCTCAAATTAAAAGTAGCCTTGGACGTGAATCCACTGCAAAGCAAGCTTGGGATTTCCTTGCTCGAAGGTATGCTCAGAAAGGCCGAGCACTTGGATATAAATTATTTTGTGATCTTGCTAAGTTAAGACAACAGCCTGGCCAGCCTGTGCATGACTTTCTTTCCCAAATGCAATCTATTTGGGATCAACAGTCCTTGAGGGAACCATCTTGGAGGTGCACTGGTGATGCTAAAGATTATGTGCAACTCAAGGAAGAAATGCAAGTCTATCAGTTTTGTATGGCACATACTGATGAGTTTGAATCGGTTCGAGGTTCTTTACTGCACAGAGAACCTCCTCCTCGTCTTGAAATTGTTATCTCAGAGGTTTTGGCTGAGGAGACCAGACTTGCAATTATGAAATCTCAGCGCAATCACTCCTCCGACCCTCTTGTGGCCGTAACGTCATCATCCTCTGGTACTGGAGCTACTGGTTTTTCCTCTTCCTCACATCATTCTTCAAAGAAAGTTGTATGTAGATATTGCAAGAAGCCCGACCATGTGATTTCTGAGTGTCACAAGTTGAAGGCAAAACAGGCTACCAGTTCAAATCAGCCAATCTCAAAGAATGTGTCTCATGGTTCTAAGCCTATCACTGCCGCTGCTAGTGATGATTTGGCCATCGCTTCTTCTTCATCATTTCTTACTATCTCCATGAATGACCTCAAGACTATTGTCAAACAGTTAGTCCACAAAACAGGTTCACCTCTTGTTCTTTCTACTCCCACAGGTAGTCAAAACTCTTGGTATTTTGACTCTGGTTGTTGCAATCACATGACCCCTCATGACAACATTTTTATTACTAAAAATAATGCCTGTCATACTCCCATTGTTTGTACAGCTAACAATTCTGCCATGCATGTTGAATACATTGGTAATGTGTGTGATTCCAGCTTGGACCTACCCGATGTCTTTCATGTTCCAAACTTAACCTTGAATCTCATATCTATTGTTCAATTAACTGAGTTGGATCTTGATGTCTTCCTTTCCAAATCTGGTTGTCGTGTGCAGGATCCTCAGACAGGAGAGATTCTTGGGACAGGCCGTTGCTTCCGCTTATTTGAACTAGTTTCTTTAAAAATTCCTCAGAAGAAACTTCAGAACCTTGTTGCTTCCGCTTCTTTTGAACTTTGGCATTCTCGTCTTGGTCATGCTTGCTCCTCTAGAGTAAAGCTTTTGGCTTCCAGTGGTAAATTAGGGTCCGTTAAAGAAGAAAATGTTGATTGTAGTTCTTGCAAATTTGCTAAACATCATGCACTTCCTTTTGATTTAAATGATAACACCTGTTTAGCTCCTTTTGATCTAGTGCACACTGATGTTTGGGGACCCTCACCGCATGAAACTATGGGAGGTTCCAAGTATTTTGTCATTTTTGTGGATGATTATTCACGCTATACTTGGATCTATCTAATGAAAAATCGATCTCAAATTCCTGAAATTGTTTCAAATTTTGCTGCCATGATTAAATCTCAATTCTCTCGTGCCATAAAAGTTCTTCGTATGGCTAATGCTATGGAATATAGCGAAACTGACCTTGTTAAATGTTTATCTCAATAGGGAACTGAGATTCAGCGATCCTGCCCAGGAACTTCAGAGCAAAATGGTCGTGCTGAACGCAAGCATCAGCATATCCTTGATACTACCCGTGCCTTGCTCATCGACTCAAAATGCCCTGAACGTTTCTGGGGGAAGCTGCTCTCACAGCCGTTTACACCATTAACCGTGTCCCAACACCTACAATAGGTAATATTTGTCCTTATGAACGGCTCTATGGAACTGCTCCTAACTACAAATTGTTACGTGTTTTTGGATGTGTCTGTTTTGTCCAACTTCACTCTCATGAGCATAACAAGCTTGAGCCTAGAGCCCGTTTATGTTGTTTTTTAGGTTATGGAATCGAACATAAAGGTTATAGGTGTTGGGATCCCATCTCAAAACGGCTTCGTGTTTCTCGTCATGTGACTTTTTGGGAACATAAAATGTTTTCTTCACTATCTGATTTTCAAGTTCCCAACCCTGATGTTTTGTATTTTACAGATCCCTCTGTTGAGTTGTTTCCCGAAAATTCTTTAGACTTGTCTCATTGCAGGGATATCTCAACTAGTTCATCCAATGATCCTCCTACCACTTCGACCAACGAATCTCATCTATCTGAAGATCTGGCACACAGTTCTCCACAAACTTCAGAGTCAGAGTCATCTCCTTCTAGTCCTGCACCCTTAAGGCGTTCAACCAGAGTAAGAAACCCTCATCCCAAATATGTTGAGTTTCTTTGTTATTTTGCTATTGTATCTTTACATGAACCGTCTACTTTTCAAAAAGCAAAGTCAAACCCTCTTTGGCAGAAAGCAATGGCAGAAGAAATACAGGCTCTAGAAAAGACACATACTTGGGATTTGGTTGATTTGTCTTCTGGTAAGTCTGTTGTTGACTGCAAGTGGGTGTATAAGATTAAAACCAGATCCGATGGCTCTGTTGATAGGTATAAGGCTCGACTCGTTGCAAGAGGTTTTACTCAGGAGTATGGTATTGATTATGAAGAAACTTTTGCTCCAGTTGCTCGTGTTACCTCTGTCTGTACCTTGTTAGCAGTTGCTGCAGTTAAACGTTGGGAACTTTTTCAAATGGATGTTAAAAATGCTTTCCTTAATTGTGATCTTGATGAGGAAGTTTATATGAAACCTCCCCCTGGTTATGAACATCCACCTAACAATGTATGTCATCTCCGTTGAGCATTGTACGGTCTCAAACAGGCTCCTCGTGCTTGGTTTGCTAAGTTCAGCTCTGTGATTACTCAGTTTGGGTTTACGTCCAATTCTTATGATCATGCTCTTTTCATTCGACAGTCTCAGCATGGTTCCATATTCTTATTGCTTTATGTTGATGACATGGTTATCACTGGAAATGATATTCAAGGAGTTGCTGAACTTAAGCATTATCTTAGCCAACACTTTGAGATGAAGGATCTTGGTCACTTGACATATTTTCTTGGTTTAGAGGTTACATCCAATGGCTCGGGCTACTTTCTTTCTCAAGCCAAGTAGCCACAGACTTGTTGTCTCGAGTCGGACTTCCAAATGCAAAGGTCACTTCCACTCCACTTGAGGCAAATCAAAAGCTTTCCCCATTAGATGGCAAACCTTTAGATAATCCTACTCTCTTTCGTCAGCTTGTTAGGAGTCTTATCTATCTCACTGTGACTCGCCCTGACATAGCACATGCAGTTCATGTTGTTAGTCAATTTATGGCTGCTCCTCGGTCTACTCACTATGCAGCTGCTCTCCACATTCTTCGCTATGTCAAAGGTACTCTCTTGCATGGCCTCCATTACTCATCTCATTCATCCTTGGAATTGCGGGCATACTCCGATACAGACTGGGCTGGTGATCCAACTAACCGTCGCTCCACCACTGGTTATTACTTCTTTTTAGGCGACTCACTCATCTCTTGGCGGAGTAAAAAGCAAACTACCATTGGTCGATCCAGTACAGAGGCTGAGTATAGAGCGCTTGCTGACACTACTTCTGAGCTCGTATGGTTGCGCTGGCTTCTTTCTGATCTTGGCATCTCTTTTTCTCATGCTACTCCGTTATGTTGTGACAATTGTAGTGCTATTCAAATTGCTCATAATGATGTGTTTCATAAGCGCACAAAACACATTGAGATTGATTGTCACTTTGTACGGCAACATCTACTTCAGGGCACATTAACATTGGAATCTGTTTCCTCCTCTGCCCAGATTGCCGACCTCTTCACCAAATCACACTCACCTGCTCGCTTTCGTGATCTGACTTCCAAACTCAATCTAACATCTGAAACGCCATCTTGAGTTTGAGGGGGGGGGGGGGGCGGGGGAGGGGTGTTAAATTATTTATTATTTCAATCACCGTGCATGCATGGTTCTTTGGCTTCTTGTGCAGCCCCTTGCACTTACTGTGCATGCATGCCTCTTTGGCCTTTTATGTGCCATATATATATATATATCCTGTATATTTCATTCCTAGTTGTACAGAACATTCATATATCAAAATATACACAAATTATTCACAACTCTTGTTTGCCTCTTTCAATCTTTATTTCAACAATATATACGTGCATAATAAAAAGTGTATGGGATTGGCAGTAGTTTGGAGGGTCAAATCTGAGTTAGATTAAGTGGCCTATAAGGCTTTAACATATCGTGATGTTGTAAATAAATCTTTGATTTGCATTAATTATTGGGTAGGCAGAAAGACAAATTAGTAGTTTATACTGAGAAAACAGAGCAAGCATACAAAAATGGAGGAGTCATCATCCTTCACACAATAAGCCTTTCAAAGTATGCATTAATGTAGAAGCTTTAAGTTGTTTTTCTTCTTCCTGAATCCTGATTTAAGAAATTTGAAAAAAAAAGAGAGAAGATGTATCTGTCATTCTGTTGGTACCGTGACTATATAACATAAGAAAAATAGCTTTCAATGACATCAGTTACCAGAAAAAATTATAATTTTTAGCATAAAGAAAACAAAAAAGGAAATTATATTTAAAAAAGAAATGGAGCTATGGAAAGTGGAAACTAAAGATCATATAATAACCCAAAAAAAATCTCTTTGCTTTTATAAGTATCATGAAAGTTTTTTCAAAAAAAAAAATAAGTATCATGAAAGTGATGAATGATGTTAATTAAGTACGTTAATTACCACCAAAAACAGACAATTTCGAGACTTGATGATTTTATAAACTATAAATATGATCTAATTGTGATATAACAGCTATAGCTAATATAATCATGTGTAGACATTGAGAATGAAATATTTGGTTGTATGGGTGCACTAATTAAAGCAAAGATTCATGTTTTTTTTTCCAAAAAAAGCAAAGATTCATGTTAGTGGCAACCTTTTGGGGCACTTTGGCAGCAAAGAATTTGATAAAATCTAATTGGGCATTTTTGCAATGGCATCACTTCTTTAGAACAACTGGAAATCGTACCTAAAAGGAAATTGATATATGCAAACTCATAAAGACGCTCAGATTATGAGGGTGAACAAAAGTTAAAATTTAACTGAATCAGAATCTGAAACTTAAGTCTAATTATATGAGCTGAAAGATATCCTAAATTCAAAGGCAGAGAAGTAGCAGAGCAACCCAGATTTCTTGATGAAAGCCATAACATACAAAATAAAAATAAACTTGGTTCCAATTTGATTCAGGCAATCAGCTGAATTATTCACACCATTAACCACCATTTCCCATTTCCTTGCATTTATAATAAGATGAAAAACTAGATCTTAGTGCTAAGTAACCTAATGGTTCTTGTTATTTTAACCAGGGGAATTGAGAATAATAGATACTAGAACTTCCCGGCCGCGCTTCGTGTGCGGCTGTTTTATTTTATAAATTATTTTAAGAAATTCAGTTAAGAAATGAAATTTTGTTATGAAGTGATAATAAAACAAAAGCAAGGGAGTAGAGAATTGAAGCATGGAGAGAGACAATAGAATATGGAGAAGAAGAAAATATGAAGAAGGGGAGAAATTGTTCTTATTCATCTTATTCCATAACAAAGTAAGTGGCATATTAACATAGATACATTACCATAAATATAAGGGGATGAACTTAGTACATAGGTATATGTGTATGAATGAACCAAGTCGTCAATCTTATCCTTACTTTAATTAGATTTATAGACATCCACAACATACATGTATATTCATAACAAATTTATAATTAATTTATAATTATTTAATAATTTATTTTATATAGGAAAGGGGATGAGTGTCTTTTAATTTTTCCAAACTAAATGAATACAAATATAATAAACAAAACATTAGAAAATTAACTATTGACACTTGTCAAAGAAACCAAATGTCATGTGGCGCTCAATGAGCACCTTGCTAATAATAGTAGGTTTAATGTCCAAAATAACAGGCTACAAACAGCAAATAAGAGATTCTACATTCAAGTTTCTCTTCTGGTCAAATTTGTACTAGTCATCTCCTTCTTAAATTGATCTTTTCTCTGGCTAACAACAGGCCAGAAAGAGTTGTTTTGGAACTTAACCCAACTTAACTTAAAATTAATAACATTTTATCTATGGGAAATTGTAGTCAGACTAGTTTAGGAGAAACAGAACAGAAAAAGACCAATCTCAATCTGTCACGATCAGTTCTCTACCCACTTTGGTTCTGGTTTCCGAAGGTTGTTCTCGGTCCTTTTCACCAAAGAATATTACTCAACTGTTTGCATGTGCAGCTCTCAAAATTCACCCTTATTTACCATGTTTCGCCGCTAAATAAACTGGTCATCTTAGCTGATACAAAGTTGTATCTAACTTTACTATTGTTAAAACAAAATTAAGGAAAAAGATTGAAAAAGAAAATACTACTAGAATGATGATTATTTTATCTTTATATTTATCTTTATTTTTATCTTTATCTTTATATTATACTAATTTTAACTTTCACGTACGTTGCATGTGGCCTAACATGTTTCGAAGGAATATTTTTATGGAATTTTGATAACTACCCTATTAAATTTTGATAACCACGCTATGAAAAATTTTGATAATTATCTATGAAATTGTGATAAATTCCATATGAAACTTTGATAATCTAACTATATGAAATTTAATAAACCTTCCTATGAAATTTTGTAACATTTTCTATGAGATTTTGTTAATCTCCCTATAATTTTCTTATACTATAGTATGAAATTTCGTTAATCTCTCTATAAAATTATATATCATTATCAGATTGAGCTCCTCTATTTAGTACTATATAAATCATTCATAGAAAGCTCTTCCATTCTCAGATCGAGCTCGTCCGTTCAGTCGTACAAACATATATAATTCATATTGAACTCCTCCCTTTGATAGTATATAAATATACATATTCGAATTGAGCTCCTCCACTCGGTAGTATATAGAGCACGTAATCACACTGAGTTCCTTCATTCAGCATTCCTCCATATAGCATATTATCAATTTGAGCTCCATTAATTCAACATTACTCCAAATGGTACATTATCAGTTTTAGTGCTCTCATGTTCACCAACCTTCTATGGAGCATATATACTAAATAGTATTTGAAAGACCCAGATAATTTACTAAAAGCCCCTTTTCAGGATCGATGAGGAGACTCCATTTGAACTTTTTTTGTCCTTTTCTGTCTTTACTCACTTTCCAAATTACTAAGAAGACCCTAGGTTAGTTTCTAGCCAGTTCTTGCCCTTGAGCCCTTTTTTGTAATTATCCGTCTCCTTTCACATAATAAATGTTATAATAAATCCTATCCCCCTATCTCCACTTAATTATTCTACGAAATAAATAATATTTTCTTCTAAGTTAGAACAAAGTAGTCAGATAAGATAGCTAAGAATCAGAATTTAGTTGAGTATTTCTTAATTTACAAAGGATTTTCTATGATTTGATTTGAGTATTTCTTAATTTACAGAGAATTTTCAAGACTTAGCTAAGGCCTATGCTGTGTGGGAGACCTTTTTAACGATGTCTGTTAATGCTATTCAACCCATGAATTACAATTTAGAATTGTAACATTAGACATTATAGTGGGTTAGCAGCATAAACGTTTAAAAAGCTCTGATATAAAATTTCTAAGTAAAAACTAAAGCTAAATCCTATACTGATGATATGATCAGTCCAGTATAGACAAGACTGTTTTTAGAAAACAAATGAACTTATTGGCCAGCCCAAAAACATAACAAATAAGGTTTACTTTAATTTGATAACAAAACCGAAGATGATTAATCATCAAGTTATTGATTTGTTTTTTAATAATGCTAACTTAGCCAAAGATGCAATTTGTGAATTCTTAAGAGACCACAAACCATTTATTTCCAGTGATGCAATGTCTTATCAAACAACTAATTACAATTTCTAAATGTCTTCAAAATAGCAAAAAAATGGGTCACAACAACAGAATAATAATTGAAGACCAAAGGAGAACTATTGTCATTTAATTAATATTTTGAATAACCTTTTAACTTTATCTGTTTTTTACATTTAATTTACATTAAAAAAATTTCCATATGAAGAAGAGAGTAAACTTAGTTTTTTTTTTAAGTGCTATACACTTTAGAGGAGGAAACAAAATTGAAGCTATTGCACATGTCCATGTACAAACTAATATTTACTATTTATTACTAACTTTAG